>JAQGBT010001044.1:0-37056 GCA_034698585.1 Disparrhopalites patrizii | reverse complement strand
AGAGAAACCAAAGAGAGAGGGACAGAGAAACCAAAGAGAGAGGGACAGAGAAACCAAAGAGAGAGGGACAGAGAAACCAAAGAGAGAGGGACAGAGAAACCATAGAGGGACAGAGAAACCAAAGAGAGAGGGACAGAGAAACCATAGAGGGACAGAGAAATCAGAGAGTGAGGTACAGAGAAACCAGAGAGAGAGAGGAACAGAGAAATCAGAGAGTGAGGCACAGAGAAATCAGAGAGAGAGAGGGACAGAGAAATCAGAGAGTGAGGTACAGAGAAACCAGAGAGAGGGGGGACAAAGAAACCAGAGAGAGTGAGGTACAGAGAAACCAGAGAGAGGTGGGACAAAGAAACCAGAGAGAGGGGGGACAGAGAAACCAGAGAGAAAGACAGAGAAAGCAGAGAGAGAGGGAGGGAGAAAGCAGAGAGAGAGGGAGGGAGAAGCCAGAGAGAGGGGGGACAAAGAAACCAGAGAGAGTGAGGTACAGAGAAACCAGAGAGAGGTGGGACAAAGAAACCAGAGAGAGGGGGGACAGAGAAACCAGAGAGAAAGACAGAGAAAGCAGAGAGAGAGGGAGGGAGAAAGCAGAGAGAGAGGGAGGGAGAAACCAGAGATAGGGCGAGAGAGACAACAGATAGCAAGAGAAAAACCAGAGGTAGGGCGAGAGAGAGACAACAGATAGCAAGAGAGAAACCAAAGATAGGGCGAGAGAGAGACAACAGATAGCAAGAGAGAAACCAAAGATAGGGCGAGAGAGAGGCCTCAGAGAGTAAAAGAGAAAACTAGAAAGAGTGAGAACGAGAACCCAGAGATGTGTCGAGAGAGAGAAACCAGAGATAGGTTGAGCGAGAGACAACAGAGAGCAAGAGAAAGAAGCCAAAGAGAGGGCGAGACAGCAGCACAAAGAAGCCAGAGACAGGGCGAGACAACAGAGGGCAACAGATATCAAGAGATAGACAGCACAGAGCAACAGAGACAAAAGATATCAAGAGAGAGACAGCAAAGAGCAACAGAGACAAAAGATATCAAGAGAGAGAAACCAGGGAGAGATAAAGCAAAGCCGAGAGAGACTGCATATAGCAAGAGAGTGAAACCAGAGAGAGTGAGAGAGAGAGGACGGGAGAGAGAGAGAGAGAGAGAGCGAGAGGAAGAGAGAGAAAAGGAAAAGAAATTTAATAGGATTATATACCTCGGCACAAGTGGAAGGTAAGTGAGTGGGTGGGAAATAGATTTAATCAGCTGCCTATGTAAAGGGGAAAAGAAAGAAGATTTGCAGTTGCTGCCATGTAGTAATAGTTATAAGCAAATGAGTAAAAGTTGGAGTGCGGGTCTAACCATTTATCATTACATCAATTACGTTCGTACGCTCCCGTCTTCACGTCTTTTTACACTGGAAAGCTGTCTGTTGTTACCTTTTGTTTTATTTAGGGACACTCTACACGAGAGAACCCTGTTGAGCTTGTGATACTTAGGATGTGTTTGTACAATATGCACCTAATGTATGCACATGTATGCATATATTATGTGCATATTGAGAAAGAAATAAGAGCGCAAAGAGTGAAACAGAGAGAGAGAGAGAGGGGGGAAACCGGAAATTATCAAAGGTTTTAGTGCAAACAATGTATGCACTCTAAATTTAGCTCCGTATGTCAACTTCCCAACAACTCGTTGGAAAGGTCCTTCTCATTTTGGTCACTTACTGTCTGTACAACCACACAATTTATATTAATGCCACTACAACTACACAGCACCATCACTTGAAAGTTAAACTCTGTAGTACTTCCTCTTTCCATGACTAAGTATCTACTACTACGGCTGCAGTCGTTTTTTTTTCTTTTTTGTATTTCACTAGTCTCGCTCGACCTCCTCTGGCCCTAACAACTACTTATCATACGTGGAATCAAAAGAAACCGCAAAAGCAAATGTTGGGTCTGATAAAAGGCACTCCGAAAGTGGTTCGGGACGAGGGAAGGTCCTTGTATTACGCCAAAACCTGGTGGACTTTGTGTACACAACTCCCACGCTACTTTCTCAATGGCTAATTATACAGGATGGGGGATGTACACAAGTTATTTCCAATTATCCTTCTTTTCAAATTCATTTGATTTCACTTTTCCCAAACAAGCTTCTTATTTTATGTTTTGTTGGGAGGAAATTAAAAGAGGAGGAGAAAAAAAAAATTAAAACAATACATGCTCTCCTCCCACTCTCTCCCTCACTTTCACTCCCTAATTCAAGTGCACGTGCAGAGAACTTGAAGCTTTCCTCTTCTCATCCAAACTCTGGTCTGTTTGGAAAAGTTTTACAAATTGCACTATGTTTGCACAGAGTTGGAGAGCAAATTACTTTCATCTTCTTCTTTTTACGACAAACTTTATTTTCCAATGCAAATACTTAACTCACGAGTACACACACTCTGAGCTAGGATACAGAAATGCATTTATGTATGTAGGTACTTTCTCTTAACTTTCTCTCTCTTTCTCTCTCCGTCTATGCCCTTCTGTTTATATATCTGTACACACTATTTTGAGAATATATCACCATTTCCCTCTTCCCCTGATCCTGGAGAGAATTTCGTGTCCATACACTATTAGCACACGGCGCTGTGACTCACAATAAAATCGGGGTAATAATAATGATAATTGATGTAAAACACCCGGCACATCAGACTCAGTATACACGTTGGTTAGAGTTAGTGGGAAGGGAAGGCCTTTTTGAAGTCTCCCATGCACGTATCCTTGATATGTTCCGTCCAAATCGTGCTAGCAAAAAAAGGGTTGGTGAGAAACTTAGTCCTAGTGGGGGATCGTTTTATTTGCATGCTCACTCTATAGGAATGATGTAAGGGAGTCAAAGTTATATTGTAAATTCCTTAATACTTGTGCAAATAATAAATCCAGCACTTTATGTCCACAGTCTCAATAACTTGTATGTATGTACATATCTTATTATCCTTTTTCCACCAGACTTTGCCCTCCTCTTGCATGGGCTCCTCCAGCTATCCACTGCAGCAATCTTTTCCCTAGAAATGTATGGTGTAGCCTACAAAAATTGGACATTCTCATATATTTGATCCAAAGGATTTTATGGGAGTGAATATCCTCACTTCATCACATTTCACGCACAACTCACCGGCTTTGATTTAAATTCCACGTAATTATCCCTATATTTGCACTCTGTCAGGTAAAAGACGAAGTGGGCCGAAGAAAAATGTACACACAGAGGAGGAGGCCAAAATAAAACTTGTAGGACAAAAATTGACAGGAGCTAAACTACTTTTGTTTCCCCAATGAATATCCAGAATCCAGGCTTAATTACTACCATCACTACCACAGGTGTGTTGGGAACATCTTTGGGTGGGAAAATGTTTCTTTATAGAAAATTGATGCGAGTAAAAAAAAAAAAAAAGGAAGGAAAGAAAGAAGGAAGGAAAGTGAAATGGCTTTCTGGGTGGAAGAAGCTGATGAAGAGAAATTCAAAGCGGAGGGAAGAGTGAAAGTAAAAGGGGGAGGAGGAGGCGCACAAAGGCAGAAAGTCTGGGAGGGAATGCAAATATGACAAAGACAAATAAAAATTAATGAAAGTTTCTTCTCGCCTCCTCAACTCTTGGTATCCAGCCAAAAAAGTTGCATAAAATATGGCCTTCCAAGTTGTTAAGTCTATTAGAATGTACTATGATGAAATCACTGTTTTCTTACGAACCTGTGCGAACTCCTCCAGCCCTGTCATGTACGTATGAGTTTATCTGCCGAACAAGGTCTATACGTACATACGTGGGGATACAGGAACGCTCATCATTTCCCTTTCTCTTCTTTTCACACTTTCCCTTTTCCCTCCGACTGTCACCAGGAGGGGAAGAGGAGCCGGAGGAGGAGGAGGAGGAGAAGTGAGACAGAGGTAGGGGAGGGGGAAGAGAGACTGGAGAGGAAATAAGTTGACAGGATTAAAGGTTAACCACGTGGAACAGGTTGCAGGATGCTAAATCAAGGAAATCACCTGGTCTATACGAAGATTGTACTACAACAATTTCCTACCCTTCTCACCAGGAAGTCTCACCACGCGAACCACAACTTTCTCCAAATGTGAATTGTTCCGTTGATAATAAAGAAACCCCGTGAAGCTGAGGAACGTTCTCTTATAGAATTTACATCCTTTCACTCTCTCCTTTTCACTTTCTCTGTTTTTCGCCCATCCCCTTCCCTTCCATGGTGTTTGTCCCATGTCCCCTTCATTTTCTGCATCTCCCCCATTGCTTTCACAGGAATCACATAAATGTGGAGGGGGGAGGGGGAAATACACACGTGGAAACTAGGTACATAATAGTAGGGGTACAGATGGAAAGAAATACACACTTCACGAGACAACTACGATATTGCACAACTAGTTTTATTACATTCATTTTATTCTTCAGCCACCTATCCTTCGTCTCTGTATGTATTCTGGGAATGTACTACACTCCTTTTTGCCTTCCTTTCATTGCAGTAACACTACACTACCGAGACAAATGACGCTTGCAAAGTTCTCTGGTATGTTTTTTTTCGCTTCTGTGATAAATTAAAGAGTCATTTAAGCCCGTAATAACTGTTGGTTACACCACTCCATTTGTAATTACAGCTGAATCACGTAGAACTCCGATTGCCACTATAGTATTTCCCTGGAGAAAAGTACTTAGCTCGGGTTATAAACTACCACACGATGAAATCCTAGACCAATTTGATAGCTTAACCTTGAACCCGTGAAGAAGAGAATTCCTCCCAGATAAATACCCTGAACACACTGTGTGAAACTGAGACGAGTTAATCAAACTAAAAAAGTCATCATAATCGTAAATGTTCATTGAGTCCGTCCCAAGAGCAAACTTGGCCACATTTCGCCCATCAATGTAGCTAAAATTGTGATTGGCTCCAATTTATGCAAATCCCATCAAGAATTAAATACTTATTCTGTTTCCTCAGCATTGTTGCAGTCTGTACATGCATGCACCTGCCGCATTGCTTTGCAGTCTCTCTATCTACCCAGATCTGTAAGGTAAGTACAAAAAAGAGAAAGTGACCTTGCAGTTTGCAGTCTCTTATTGCATTTTACCATAGCAGCTTACTCTCACTTTTCTCTCACTTCAAATATTCAACAGCAATTATGGGTAGCACTAAAGTCAAAAATTTGGCACTCAAAAATATTAACCAGCAAGGAATTTTTCCTGAAAATCGTCCCAGGAATAGGACCTGGAGAAAAATTGTATTCTTGGAACTAGAAACTGTTTAAACTTCTAAGAGCACAACTTTGATGAGAAACATTTAGATTTACAATATCTGTAATGTGCTTTAAAGGAGAAATGCTTAGCCTGTTGTTGGTCAGATAAAGTTATAAATTATGAAGATTTAAATTGCAATTTCCAACTCCTACTCCATACATTATACATTGTGTCCGTAACCCAAGAATTACCTTCATGCGTCGGATGTGTCAGAAATGAACCAATAATAATTTAATTTGCATGCCCAATTAACCGTTTGTAAGTGCCGCTGGTAATAATAATCATTTGTGCCCGTTAATCTTATGACTACAGCAACATACATTATACTCAATGATACTCATTTTCCTTTTCCCAATGACCTAATAAATTACCACAAAAAAAGAATCAAGATGGATAATTCACTTGCAAAATTTCCTGGTGGGACAAATAAATCTTCCTTCTTTTAACAACCACTTTCCATGTTAAGCCTGTGAAACATTGGAACTTCCCCGGGTATTATTATTAGTATCTTTGTATTTCCCTATAATTAGTACTAAGAGCCCGCACTCCAGCAATAATTCGAATGTTTCAAATCCAACGACTTGATGCCAAGTCATTGATATAAATTACATTCTATCCGCTCCAAGTAACATGGAGACATTCAACTCAAACGGAGTGCTGATTATGGTTATTCTCCTAAACAATTACAGATTTCCCTACACATAACGTGCATGCATAGTAGGGCAGGAGGTAATATTTATACAGTGCAAGATTATTTGCAATATCTGTGTGGGTGTATGGAAAAGCCGTCGCCAGTGGGTGAAAGGAGCTTCAAAAAAGCTAAAGGTGAAAGTTCCAAGCATTTGACCCGCGCGCCATCTACCGTCTGTAGTGCGAACAATGGAATATCCTCAAAAGTTTCTCACGGGTGAAAGTGGTAAAAGGTAAAGACATGAAGCTCCTCCGGATTTAACCATCTTATAAAATTGTTTCTTTAGTACACCACCAAATTGTTGGAAAAGTATTGGGCTAAACCCTAGTCTGTCTTTAAATCCATGAAATTAAAAAGTAAATAGTAGTCGTCGTTGCGTAAGTGCATTTGTCACACGCCTTTTATGGACAAAAAACATTGTATATGCGGGGCAAATGGGCTGAGTGGAGTCCTCGGTCTATCTGCCAATTCTAAGAGCTCATGAAATAGTCAAGTACAGGTAAGCTTAATCAAATAATGTTACGACTACACTGGCACATCCTCCAAAAACTTTGTACCTGTCTCTCCAAACTGCCTCTGTGGCACATTGGGTGAAAGTGGATTTTCGCGAAGAGATGTCTTAATGGTCTTTAAAAATACATGTACGTCACCTAATCCTTCGTTGAAGAATCAAAAGGAGCGATAGAGACCCACTTCAATGGTGGCCGGAGTATGCAAGAATATTTTATTCAGAGTTTTGGTACCTAGTGGGATCTCAGGTAATTACTAATACACTTAAACTACCCTGCTCAATTCATTTCCGTTCTTTCTCTCTCTCTATCTCTCCCTCTACGGAGAGAAATGTAAGAGCCCACCGGCACAAAGGAAGGGAGAGAAAGAGAGAGGATGAGAGCTGAAAATCTTTAGAGTGTAATATTTTCTGACTCTAACTCTGTAATCTATAGGAGAAATTATCCTAAGAACAGTTCCTCTGTGCTCTCCTAACCCCCTTCCCGTACTAAAAGGGTTCACATGTAGAAGTTTTACCGTCTTCCCACATTCAATGAACACAATGTAATATGGGGAGAATACCTCTACGAAGGGCAAAAGGGAATTTTTTGGGGGTTCGGGCCGTGCTAAAGTAATTACTTTCATCAATGTTTGGAAGCCGAGCTGCTCCGCCGTAGCATACGTTCCTTTTTTTGGAGCCACACTATATTGCTGTGAATGTAAATTAATATTATAATTACACCCTACTATGCTACGACTCTGACAAAAATGCTTATCCTCGGGCTTGTACTAGCTAGTAGTAGTTCCCATCATTACAACACCCTTGGGTACCCTTAACTATTTGCACGTTCCTTCCCTGGACCGGGGCTCCTTCCCAAGACGTACCTTTTTCCTTGCCTCCACGCGAAAACTCCGACATTAAACCTCTGCACCTTTCTCCAAAAAAAAAATACCACCAGAGACTTTCACGTCCATGTATGTGTGGACAGAGGAGGTTGAACACAAAGAGAGAGAGAAAGAAGGGATAGGAGAGGGGATGTGAAAGTCGTAATTTTATTTCCTCCATCGGGATCCCTGTAAGCTTTTAAGGTATAAACTGCATCGTCACTTTGCGAAAAATACCAAAAAACCTTACTACTAAACACTACTAGACTAGTGGTGATCTAACATAAAGTAGTGAGAGTAGCAACTGGTAGTTTACGAACTATGGCTGCTATGGGTGTCATTTTCATTTGGGAAGGGGAAGATAGGAAAGTAAACAATGGTTGTACATACCAACTACCAACATACAAAGCCTCTCTGACACGGAGCGTGACACTCGTGTCTAAATAAGTACTACACGTCGATCAGCGCACGTTCCTTTGCACGAATAGTGTCTAAACTGGAGAAGATGTATATTTGAAACGGCCTGGAGGTAGTTTGCTTCAGCTTGTTTTATATTTTTTACCCCCCTCCCTCTCCCCCACCTCCTCGCATCTACGTTGTGAAATATGAAGGGTTGTCAGAATGTCAGATTTTATGATGAATTTGGTTTTATTTCACCGTAAGTCCCACGATGCGCATTTTCAGGCAATTCACCATACAGGGGAAGTTTCTTTTTTTTTTAAAGCTATTCTCCCTCCGAGTCCTTTTATATTCTCCAAGATCACCAAACACTTTTCGCGTGGAGGGAGGGTCACATATAAAAAGAATGGGAGTAAAGGGGTAGGGGAGAAAAGCGGAAAGAGACCGTCTAGAATATTTTACTACCAGCATTTGACCTACTAAAATAAATGTTCTTAATTGTACATACTTAATATTCACTCCGAATAGGTCCCATAGGCGTGTTTTCTTACCGGGAGGTTTGTGTGAGCCTTTATTTCCCACTCAAGCCATCAGTCTGTACTTGCCACGTTTAGCTCCAAGTTTTCATTTTCCAAAGAAGGAAAAAAAACAGAAGAAGTTTGTGGAAATATGCTCATAAAAGCTCCAGATGGAAGTTTTTGTATGCGATCCAATACACTGCTACGTGCAGGCACTGCAGGCTTGGATATATTGCCAGGAACTATTGAATAAAGAGACTTGCAAGTAAACCTGGACGTATGTTAAAAATTCAAAAGTGTCAAGAAACCCCAATTTTATTGTATTTAATGCGGATCATTTTAAAATCGTAGTCTTTGATTGTAAAAACGCCATGATTTGTGGCTATTTACAAAAAATCGAACTTGGTTCTCATTCATTTTCTTTTCGGTTTATCTATAATCATGGCTGTATTATCGCATTGAACATTGAGCAGTGCTGCGTCGATAGTTGGAACCAAAGCAAAGTTTTGCTACTGAGAATTGCAATACCTTTTTATTCTTTACAATTTTAAGACTGAACTTTTTGAAGTTTAACTTTCACAAATTCCTCAGATATTAATTTTGCCGCACAGTAGAAAAGGACAATAATCATGAGAGCCAAAATTCGTTTCACAAATCTAATTTACTGTATACATACATAAAAAACACAAAAAAATGAATTTCCAAGAACAGCTAACAAGATAGAGATCAAAGTCGAGGAAAATTAGTTATAATTGTCTCGGATAAAAACTTTTTGAGAGAAAGACGGCATTCTTCAGAGTGGAAGATAATGAAGCGTGGAAGAAAAGTAGGATGCATGTAATCGAATTAAGTTTTTTTTTTTGTTGTTGGAAAAGTTAGCCTACATACTTATTTATGTTCTTTTACAAACCAAATGTACCAACATCTGAGTCGCGCAATGTGAGAGAAAGCAGAGTATCCGATTAAAGGTAACTTTTTGTAACTACCAAGGGCTAAATTGACCCAATTTAATCTTTTGTAAGTTTTAGCGTTCTAGCAGACATCAGCTAACAGGAACAAATATCTTTCCTATGTTATATTTATGCATATACACACTTTAGCACACACACATGAATATAATCATGTACGTCCTTGTAATTTCATGTAATTGACCACCCTAAAATACTGGCTGTACAGTGAAAAAAAAATGTCTACTTCCAACGGTCGTATTCCAAGTAATTGTCATTTATACAGCAACCAGTCTCCATTTCGCCTTTTAATCTTTCCAAGTATGGCTTCTGTATGATCCTGTATGCTATAAAAAAATTTCAATACCAGATTACTTTACGCAGTATAACTAAATTTTAATGTTTAGGATAATAAATCGTCTGAAATTTCAAATTAAAAATTAACTGTCCTCTAACTTCCCGTTCCAACGGAGATTTTTTTAGTCACTGCAGGAACAACAAATTCTATCAAAGAGAACCGCAGGAAATTAAACATTTTTAGGAAAGGAGAAACTTATGAACATATGTGCCTATAGGTCTCACCGGAAATTTGTTTTGGTAAGAAAGACAAATAGTATTGCGTACAAATCTTGTACTCACCTTGGATAACCTTTAATCTACTTCAGAGGCACATTGTATGCATGTATGTATATGTATGAATATTCTCCATGATGCTAAGCTTGTATGAGGAAATCATTCTGTCAAAAAATCTCATCTTCGGAGCAAATAATCCTTTCATTGTGCCCTGTTGGACCTGAAATTACTTTACACCTATTACGTCATGACAAAGACCGATGTTCTAATTATAAAGGTGAATACGGAAGCGGTGTGTTGAATGTGACCTTATCATATCTAGAAAAATAAACATTGCATCAATTCCCGCTTGTATTTATTTTCTACACCAACCACTTCAAATTATCAACAAATGTCAATTGAAATTCAAAGGTAAACATTCGGAAAATGCGAGAAAATCCTTGGAAAGGTGATATCCACACAAAGGCAACCGTACTCGACAGTTGATTTTTCTTGACAATAGATGTTATTTACATTTTACACGTGTGCTTGCGGCACAAGATATCAATATCAGTTTCGGGTGTCCCTTTTACCCACAGAATTGTCTGGTTAACTCCTCCACGGGGTAACAACACGTTACAGAAAATTCATTTCTTAACTTGTATTTTGTAATAGCTAATTGCATAATTTTGAAATGAAGTACTAATTAAATTGTAAAGGACAACACACTGCCCATGGTGCACACATACGTGTCCACACTTCTGCTGGCTTTGAATTTTATACATTGCCAAAAACAATATTAACGGGGATTCATTAGGTATGAATGTAATAAATAACGGAGATTCATTATAAAGTCATTCCCAAATAAATTACTTGTCTTCTTATTGCATTGAAATAGTTGCAAAAAGCATGAGATTAAATGTATAAGACGTCTTATTATACGCTTAATGCATTATTAGTGAACATGCATACAAACGCTAATGATAAACTGAATCCATAATAATAAGAAATAATAGGACAAGGAACTAAACTATACATTTCAATGCTTTGACGAATATTGAATGTGGTGAGGACAGGGAAGTAAAAGTAGCTAATAGAATGTTATGATTACAAGATTATTGAATCATTAAAATGCACTTTCATCCACGAGGCGTAAAGTGAAGCTGTAGTTAAAGATTATCTCCTTATCACCGTAGATTTTCCCGAGTGTAAATCGTGGGTGATGATGATACGGCGGAAGTTGTTACACTAAAGACGCATTAATATCATCCTCCAGGAATGTTTGAGTCATTCAAATAACTTCGGCTGTGAGATGGTAGCAGCATCTCCTGAAGAGCTGCAGACACAAACGTGAATAAGATCCATCCTCTGGAATACGAGCTTTTTATGTAAAAAAAAACGTAAGTAAGTATACATACTTTTAAATGCTCGTATAAGTAAAAAATAAAATAAAAAACAAAATGAGCCCTCTAGAAATTAAAGCGTACAATTTAGGAGCTTTCATGCAAGAAAACAGTGCCCGTCTCCGTCTTCTAACGAAATAATGTGACTTACAAATACATAACGAAATTGGAACGATTTGAATTGATTGTTTCGTCTAGGTAAATCATTAGATTTAATTTTTTTTATTTTAGAAAGTTATTGTTCGCATTGATTTTAGAATGCTATTTTAGAAAGTCATCTTACAAAGTATTTTTAGAAATGGTTATTTTATATTCATGTTAGACAGCTATTTTAGAAATGGTTTTTTATATTCATGTTAGACAGTTATTTTAGAAATGGTTATTTTATATTCATGTTAGACAGTTATTTTAGAAATGGTTATTTTATATTTATGTAAGACAGTTATTTTAGGAAATTATTTTCGAAATTTATTTGAGGAAGTTAGTTTGGAAAGTTACTTTGAAAATTTATTTTGGAAAGTTATTTTGAGAAGTTATTTTAGAAAGTTACTTTAGAAAGTTACTTGAGAGTTATTTTAGAAGGTTAATTTATGAAGTTACTTTGTAGTTACTTTAAAAAGGGTTCATTTATTTTTATGTTAAACAGTTATTTTTGGAAGTTATTTTAGAAACGGTTAATTTATTTTTATGTTAGACAGTTATTTTAGGAAGTTATGCTAGAAAGTTATTGTAGAAAGTTACTTCAGAATTACAAAGTAAAATAAATGGTTATTTTATTTGTATGTTAGACAGGACTGTTAATTTAGACCATTTTAGACGGTTATAAAGTTAGGAAAAGTGGAATAAGTTGTTCGTCCATTGTAGTTTCTCTTATAGTTTGAATTTTTAGTTGAAAATTAGTTGAAAATTGTCAGTCCCACTGGAAATGTTCCACTTTGTTTCTCAAAAGACGATTTTCTATATTGTACAATTGTATACATAGACGGAAGACCCTTTTTATTCCCAATCCCGTTCTGTATAGCATACCATATAGAATGATAGAATATTGACTTTGTACGCACTTATTCCGTGTTGAGTACAGCAGTCCTCTATATACCGGCCGTGTAGTGTGTAGGACGGGAGATAAAATATTTCTCCCATCTCAACCTACTATATATTCAGTTTTCATTTATGAAGAGATTCCCATTTATATACAGGGTTTTGTCACGTATTTCCCTGTTTTTTTTTATTTATAATTTAATAGCATATGACGAGAAATCAGTTTCAAATCAGTCGTATGTTTCCCTGTGACGGACCGAGTCCGCCCCTCATATTATTTTCTTTTCCCTATTCAAAAAGTATTTTGTCACACCATAAAATTTGCCTTCCTTTCCACACTTTAGCCTCTTTTTAATTGTCATTATTATATTTATAGAGGTGAAAAACACTCATATTAATCAACCGTGTCAAAAACTGTTATTTCCAACGTTTTCTGTTGCTCGTGACACTGTCGAGAATGACAATCATCATGTTAGGGTGTCAGTATAGTTACAAGTAGAATACATTCCAGGAAAATATATATAATTTTGTGGTAAACCCGTGATACTTTTTGTTGGCACGGGACAGTGCCAAGTTGGAAATTTGTGGCTTTATAGAATTGGTCAAATTGGTGTATATAGAGCTTATATTTTAGAAACGAGTGCCAGATTAGAGATTTTTACGGAATCTTGGATAATAAAAAACCTTGGGTATACTTCGTTTTTGGGTGATATGTCCAGGAATCGGAATACGAAAGGTATATGTTCTTGTAAATACAATTTCAAAATATAATGAATCTTGACATTTCTTTATACTTTTTTTCAATTGGAAAATTAATCCCACCAAAGCAGGAAATTTGGGTTGTGTGCATGAAATCTTGGTTCTTATTGATGATAATACCAGTTAAATAACGTGTAATGTCGAACACCTGTTGTTTCAATCAGAACGGAAGCTGACCTGTCAGTATTTGTAAGTAGGTTTTTCTCGGATCTTGTGGTGAGCATCTTGGGTTGTTTTTGCAGATTGTGTACATCGCAACTTGGCTTTGTACTCACATGCCAAAATTTTAAGATGTAACGGGCTTGCAACAAATTTGACACCAATATTTGCTAGCTTCTTCTTAGTTTTAGTTTTTTTTCCTTCTTTTTGCGTAGCATTTCGTTGTTGGTTGAATGAATCAGCTGGGACGCTGGGAGTTGGTAATATTGCGTATCATAATTTTGTTTATGTTGCTAAAGATAAGAGTATATGATTTATCAGTTTTGTCAGCCATTACTCACTACTCACTGTATTTTTTGCAAAATGCAAAGGCGCAGAGCTCTGAAGAAGATAATAATTTAATGAAGCAGCTAATCCTCATAAGTATATAGTTGTTTCAATAACGAATGAACCCATGTAACACCGATTTTAAGCGGGATTTAGTGTGGTTAAAATTTTCATAGTAATTGTTTTAGAAAAGGGGCAGGTTCTATGTGGTGGATGCCACAATCGGTGCGTAAGTTTTATCTTAATTTTTGAACAGTTAATATTTTATGGTTTCCATCTGTATTAATTAATATGTTCGTAGAAGGTCAGGGGGAGTGTGCTTACGTGAACGTTGGAAACCTCATGTAAGTGTTCTCCAGAAGTGCGGATAAGATGTTTTTGTATTACTCTGAAATCATTACGTTTAGGTGGAAAGTTTTTTTTTAGTGCAAATAATTTTAGTTTACGTTGAGGGTCATAGCTTTACTGTTCGCATTGAAACATTTAAGTGAACGAGAAAGGGAATAACCCTGTTGTTTATAAAAGTATCACACACAAATCCCAATGCTTCTGGGTTACTTTTTAAATTGTGTAGTTAGTAGTTATGTTTAAAGTGTTTGAATATTTATAGTGTAAATAAGTATGTTAAATATCACTCTGGCTTATCATGTGTTGATGGAAACAGGTAATCTTGCAAAATGTTGACATACGGCGATAAAAGTCACATGTCAACTTAAAGAGAAGGAAGAATTCAGCAGTTACTATGTTAGTTAAATATAAACTACAGTAAGTGACTTCTTGTGGCCAAAAATGACTGAGACCGAAGTTTTGTGTGGGGAAAGTACCAGTACCCGGGATTATGGAGAAACCGTGGAAATTCCCAGAGGTTGTAGATCGAGAATTTGTGATCCTCGGAGTGGAATTCATCGTTTCATTGTCCTATTTTTCATGTGTCTTGTGGGATTTGGTAAGTTACCATACTACTAATAATATCCAACATTTGCCTTAAACACCGGTAGTTTATTGACCAACTAATTTGAAAGCGAAAGCGTATAAGTCAATGATGTCGCATGCTCTGTATTGAAGTGTTTTCTCCTGTTGTGTCTTTTCTCTGGTCAAGGAAGTTTGCGAGATATTATTATTTAAATGACGGAATTAACACAACCAGCATGCACTGATATTTATTTTGTTGCTGAACTTTAGGATCCTATTTCTGCTACGACAATCCAGGAGCCTTACAAGATAACTTTTTGAGCGATATGCACATTACAACCGCCCAGTTTGTTCAGCTTTACTCGTGGTATTCTTGGCCGAATGTGTTTCTTTGTTTTGTAGGCGGATTTTTACTGGATAGGTAAGATTAACGTGTTGTATGTTCAACTTTGAATTGCCTTGAACTATTATTTATATTATCATAATTGATGCATGTTATTGGTTATTATTGCAGTGTTTTTGGTATACGCCTAGGAACAATAATATTTTGTGTATTTCTTGTTCTTGGGCAAATTATATTTGCGTTGGGCGGTTTTCTTGATGCATTTTGGTTGATGATAGTCGGAAGATTTATTTTTGGGTAAATAATGATTTTCAATCAAAATAACTTCAAAGTTTTTATGTCAACTTACTGATTGTTTTGTGCTACTTTTATTATTTATTTATTTGCAGTGTTGGAGGCGAATCACTTGCTGTAGCTCAAAATACATACGCTGTTAGCTGGTTTAAAGGAAAAGAGTTAAACATGGTATTTGGCTTACAGATGAGTTTTGCACGTGTAGGATCCACTGTTAATTTTAATTTATTAGAACCCGTCTATAACTGGGTACAACATTACTACCAAGGACACACTTGCATTGGCGTCGTTCTTTTGCTTGGTAAAATATTAACTTTTGATACTTGTTAGTTTATCTGTTTAAGGCTGAAGGCCTCAACTCAAAACTTCTTCATTCATTCAACATATTTATATTTCCGCATATTGTATTGATAAACATTTCATGTTTTTCGCATTTTTATCCCCCTTTCGTGTCGTGATAACTCCTACACATTTTGTGTTGCAGCTGCTGTAACGTGCGTCTCTTCTCTCCTCTGCGCAATTGCTCTTGCCGTGCTGGATTATCGCGCTGAAAAAATTCTAAACAAGCAAGCTAGTAATACTGGAGAAGTAGTGCGTTTTTCTGATGTGAAAGATTTTCCCTTGTCCTTTTGGCTAATGAGTGGAACATGTATCACATATTACGTGGCCATATTCCCGTTTATAGGTCTTGGAAAGTAAGAAGCGCATGACAAAACTTTTTGTTCTAAAATTATGCCTTTTGACCACCAGTTACTAAAATATTTCTCATGTTTCAGGGTGTTTTTTGAACGTAAATTTGATTACACACCTGCTCAAGCTAATACCGTGAACAGTATACTTTATATTATATCTGCTATTGCATCACCAGCATTTGGACTGCTCGTCGACAAGACAGGAAGGAATGTTTTCTGGGTTTTCCTTTCTATTCTAGTCACTTTAGCTTCACATGGTCTCCTGGCCTTCACGTTTCTTAATCCGTATATCGCGATGTGTACTATGGGTCTAGCTTATTCGATGTTGGCTAGTGCTCTGTGGCCTATGGTGGCCCTGGTTGTTCCTGAATATCAACTTGGGACTGCTTATGGATTGTAAGTGCAAAATACAACTCACACAGTTCCAGTTGTACTAATTTAATGCTCACATCTGTGTTCCACGATGCATTTATTCATTAATGATTTATCAGGATGCAAGCTGTGCAAAATTTGGGCCTGGCCGTAATAACAATGGTCGCCGGCATTATTGTGGACAAAGGCGGTTACCTTTTACTGGAAGTATTTTTCTTGGCTTGGCTGTGTCGTAAGTAAAAAACATGATAAACAGTTTTTGTATACTCAGTTTGAACTGCGAGTGTATGAAACATACTTAAGACTTAAGAGGCATAATTAGTGACGTTATAGCATGATTCATGGGATTTTTTATCTTCCTAATGTTGGTCTGTATTTTATGCCAGTAGTCTCAAATGAGACTGTCTATTTCATTCATACTTTGTATTGATATTTTAGTATCTATGATACTGCAATTAAATAGTGGCCTTGACATGAATTTGGGATGTTCTTGCTGGCACAAATCACACACCATGCATTTATCTTTAGTGAACTACGGATAGATAAAGCAGCATGTCAAATATACTACATGCGTCCAAGATGTCTTATAAGTATGATCACTGTACCGCGTTCAATGAAGAATCCATTGTTTCTCATACTAATTTATATTTGTGTCATACTAGTAAGTCTCGTTCTCGTCTTATTGCTGGGCCTGTGGAATGAGAATGGACTACTAAATATGACGCCGATGCGTAAAAAATTAGTGTTGCACCTATCCCATCAAGCAACTTTTCAGCATTCTTGCACAGAAGATGAACCTTGTCCATCGAATTCGAATGAATAATTTCATGATTAAAAGAATAATGAAAGGTGGAATTTAATAGCTGGTAATTTTTCTAATTAAATAATAATCGTTTGAATGCTTTCAGTGTCGTTGGCTTGTACTTTATTGCTGTGGCTAAGCGATTCTTCCAAAAATGGTATCCTGAATATGTCAATCGAACAGCGAGATAGATGGGACAACGCGAAAATGTGAGATATTTGCTGAATTAGTCCTTCTTGTATTACCTATTATCGTTCTCTATGTTGATAAACTTAACAGACATTGCGGTAGGTGTGTCATAATCAGATACTGTCGCAGCCGCAATTGCAATGACTGTGAATATAATGTACATAATATTAATAATGACTGCTGCCATCGCCGACACGAATGTCAATTGTGAGCTTTCAGTGACTGTCCCTTTATCGACATTGTAGCACGAGCGAGAAAAAGGAAGCGCCTAGTTATACATACATAATATGTACTGACTTCCTGACCTTATATAGTTTATAGTTCGTGCTATTTTTTTAAACAAAACTCCACTATTTTTATTACTCATTAAATTAATGAGAACATAGACTTCAAAAATTACATGTCAGTTTTAATGATAATAATATATCGTTTTCCAACAACTCGTAGTTTGGGTGTGCCAGCTTTGAATTTTGATTTGAGCATTGTCAAGTATAGTCCAGGTCCAGAGTTTGGCAAACGTTTTTCCCTATAGTTCATATTATATTTTTGTGCCTTGAACATCCTGCTCAGAGCACAATGAGGTGCCGCTTGAATGAATTTGTACCGGGTGGGAAGGTCCGAACTAACGTTTAAGTGCACCTACATGAAAAGAATTTAGCGAAAGCATTGATTCAGAAATAAACACAGTCGACAGTTAAATGGGTTATGCAATAATGATTTAATTTTTTTAATTTTTATATTTGGCGATGTACTAGCTACATATATGTGACGCTTGTACTATCCCGGCATTAATTTTTTATGCTTATCAGCAAAACATTCAGTGTAAAAATCAGATGTGTAGCAAAGTAAATGATTTTTCATTTGCTGCTTAAAAGATTTTGGCTAAGTTTAGGAATTCAATTGTGTAAACTTGTTTATTTTTTAGGAGGATTGCGTTTGAGTTATCTGTTATGGATTTTATCACTTTTGTTATGAAAAGCATTGTTTCGTGAAAATGCTATTCTCATGCAATTATTATAATTTATTAAGATAGGAAGCATTCATGAGAAACCGACTCTGTGCGAAGTATTTTTCAAGCAAACAGTTCATGTAAATTTGAAATGTATTGTGTTTGAAACCGAATTACGTGTTAAATATTTTAAAGGATGCAGATTCTTTTCGTAGTGGTGGCCGAAAACTAAATTTTCGAACACGTAAAGCACATGGTGGCGGGGTAGGATTACTTTTTAATTGTAATTGTTATGGGTGTTAATGTTGAAGAGCTAGAGTTGGAAACATCATTCTACTTTTGATTACACGAGCGTGTACACTCAATTTAACACTTTTTTTGCCAGTACTGAGGTTTTTGTAAATGCTTGAATTCGTTGAGTGAAAATGGCGACTTGAAAAATGAAATACGTTTGCAGACTAACTACTTCCAAAGTTATATTTGTATTATTATTTTGGGCTGGTTTAAGATGATAAGCTGCATTAGAAATTACTTTCTTTCTGTATGATGTGTATAGGCTGCAAGAATCGTTGGAAAGGGATCAGTTGTTCGCCTCCGCTGTCCCTGCAACAGCTCCTAGATCTGATTTCCTCATTAGAAACCGTTACTTAAGTAGGATTGGAGCTGCTGTAAGATTTTTTTTCAACAATGATTTTATTTTCAAATTAAGCTGCGTATTTTGCAGGTACTTGGTTGCTTGTTTTAAAATTATCACTGGAAAATTCATTTAGTTCACTCTGCATGTTTTGTATTACAATGTCCTATTTCTGCTTATGTTTTTACTTTTCACTTTGCTTTTACTACGTGATTGACAGTTCCTCTTGTATTTGTAAAAGTTTACGTTTTTCATTCTTGTAGACAGTTTTGTTTGAACAAAGTTGCTCGAGTAACATTTCAAATTCTTTTTAAATGTTTGCTAAAAGCTACGTCCTTACGAGATACATTTATTAACCGGTGCCTGTCTGGGGATTATGCCAAGTAAAGTGTTTCTGCAAGCAATTTATTTTGCATATTTTAGTGTGTATTGTATACTGTGAGGGTATTTTCTCAAGACTTTCGAGCATGGTAGGCTGGAGTATAGGGTTCTGTGTTTTTTACACTATTGTCATCAAAGAATATTAAATGTCTTTCTACGCTTTATTTCATTGTCAAGCTTTTTATACGTGCGTTAGAAGTAATTTCCGAAATCAAAGTGACTTGTTGAAGAAATGCTAGTATTCAATTTTAACATGAATTTCTATGTTTCTTGTACAGCTACCTGTCTCTTACGACCCTTCCGTTCGTGGACTCGTGTACAGATCTCTAAGATGAGAAGATTTTATCTCGTTGCCCCGAAGTTGGCTTTCACTTTTAAAAAGTAAACGGACTCGCTGTGAATAGCAATAGTAACTTAAGTGCCTTCCAATTGGGTGATAATAAGAATCTAATATTCCGCGACACAGGAACTAAGTAATTAGAATTTGACGTTTGGAAAGTTCTTATTTTTAAATTTTGCTTTGGTTGGTTGATCAAAGTGGTAGACAGAAAAAGAGTTCAAGCTATTGGTATCGAACCATTGTACCTAAATATTATATTTAATTTAAGCGTTAAGGTCTCAGTTTTTTTGCTGTTTGTATGCAATATTTAAAGTATGAATGTATGTTTTTACAAGAAAGTAGTAATTATTGATTATGGTGGGCTTTCTTCTGATAGCTTTGAGTATTTGTTGACTGGTTAACAGTCACAGAAATGTTTATTATAATCGGTTACGTTTATATTAATGAAAGTGTTAACTCATTATATGATTTATATTGTAGGTCGAAATATCCTGTCTAAGCTAGAACTGGTTAATGATTAAGTATGCTTCTGTGGTTTTGAACCATTCCGAATTTGAACTATTACGTTTGAGAAGGTTGCATAAACGTGAGAATCAATAAATTTAGAAATTATCAGCATTGCTTCTGAAATATTTGAAAATACTCTGTTTCTTTCATATTAGTATTTTGATATCATGAAACTACATTGTATATTTAAGTTAGTGTAATTATTATATAATAATATATGTATATCACTTACGTGAAAACGTGGTGACTGCCAGCATGAGAAATTATCGTGGTGTATACAAGAGGTACAAGTATTGGGTATACTGAAGAAATAGTTAATGAAGTGTAACATGGCTAGTTAAGTATGTTTCTTGAAATCAGCAGTGCCTTCACAGGACACTCAAAAATTTTTGTACATTAACTTAGATTGAACTCGCATTTATAATTAATAAATACATCCTTAATTTCTTTTTCTATACGTGCTTCAAATGTTCATGCTTAATTCGCCACTTTCTTCAAATCAGACGGATGACAGTAGTCAGCAATGCTGTATTTACATGTACGTCCATACGTGACTTACATTTTATTGTTTTCTGTCGCAAAATAATCATTAAAACTTCAAATTCAAATGACAATACCGGTATTCAATTTAATTACAGCAAACTTCATCACATTACAGCAACAGTATATTTATTGTAATATGTATTTTATCTTTATTCTTTAGTTTCGCTTTGTCAAACTAGTCAAACGCTGACACTGACACCTGTGCTATCAATATGTACAAAACCTACACTACATTTTCCATGTTTTAATTATTATCGTTGCAGATTCCCCTCCAGATTCTCTCCCAGTGTCGTTGTCACTGATAATTATAACCGGTCGATATATTCAAAACAATAACAGTAACAATACGTATTTTTATTCTCATCATTGTACATATTCGCATCCGTTTCGGTTAGTAATTCAGTTGTCACATTTAACGTTATTTAGAGTAAAAAAGTACTAAATTATTGTAACTCGTATTGTGTACGTTTCTAATGCAATGGGGCCATCACTGTGTTGCTTGGCAGACACATTTTAAAAAAGGTGTAGTAACGAATAATTACAGATTAATACCTGGTAAGTATGTACGTATAAATTCAAATCAGACCTCAAGCTGTACGCAATCTATTTTCAGGAAGGAGAATGGTTGCAATTAACTAAGTACACACGTATTAATTTAATATTAGTACAAGAATACATAGTACATGACTAGTACAGATTCAAATTAAGAAGAACCCTAAGGTAACTCTCATATTTTTTAAAAATCTGACTTTCTTTTCGGCAAGTTCATAATATTTATATTTTACTTATATAACCGATTAAAAGTGTTGTTGACTGTCAATATTATTGGATACAAACTATATTATTGTTCCAACCAAGAAGGAGATGATAAGTTAGGAGTTTTACCCTTTATGCTGAACTGTTTCAGTGTTGCTTCTAAAGACTGCTGATTACCTGAGAAGTACGCTGAAATCGCATTGTGAAATAGAAGCAACTGCTTGTGCATTACCTTGATCTGAAAAAACAATTGCATATTAGAAACATCAAATACAAAGCAAGCAGGGTTGTACCGAAATCATTTTAAAAGTTTCCATACCCTGTTTTCATCCAGAAATTGAAGCTTAATGTTGACATCATCCCGTAACTTTTCGTATGTTACTTTATACAAGTTAAAATTTCTTTGCGATTCCTCTATTTTTGCCGCGTTGTTATCTGATTTTGGTACTTGAAGCAGCATTTCCAAATCCGACCGGTACGCGTCATACTCTATCCTGCGAAATAAAATAATTACGGGCGATTGAAGTAATAGCTACATAATGCTTGCATATTATGCATAAGTTTGCTTTGTAGCGACAAAAGAAAAAACAAAATTATTTTAAAATTACATTTAAAAATTTTTTTTCTCTGTAAAATACAACTGTAACCTGGAAAACTTTAATAAAAGGGTTTTCCAGTATCCAGTAAGTAATAACTCATTTTATATACTAACAACAAGATACATCCGGAACATCTTTACCACGCTGTGGAGGTGACATGTATAGCACTTATTGTTAGTCATTAATATTACTTACAAACTTAGAATGACTATTGTATTCCCATCGTACTATTATTACTTGGCATAACGAACTGTTACTAAAGATTATTTCATATTTGCGATATTTACCTGGAATTCTCGTACTGACGAATGGTGATTATGGTATCTTCAATAGTTTTGTTGCATAGTGTATTAACCGAAGACAAAAAGAAGTTTAGTGCGCTCAGCAATATTTCA
The DNA here is from genome assembly GCA_034698585.1 of Disparrhopalites patrizii. Lineage (NCBI taxonomy): Eukaryota > Metazoa > Arthropoda > Collembola > Symphypleona > Sminthuridae > Disparrhopalites > Disparrhopalites patrizii. The sequence goes on along the minus strand of JAQGBT010001044.1, from coordinate 14,930 downwards.
CCATTTTTTTGCAAATTTCTTTGTGTCTCCGCGTTGTATAAAAACTCTTGCTGTAGCTCTGGAGACTTTTGTGCCAAGTCAGCAAAAACTTCCGCTAACGCTTGCTGAAAACATTACACATTTTTAAAACATTTATGCTAAGTACCATAAACGCATGACAAATTGATAGCTGTTCTAATTTATTTACCTGTGTTTGGATAACGTGGTAGAAGTGGCTCGTGAAAGCTCTGCTTAGTCCCAAAACTTGAAGGTACCGGCGTTTAATTTCTCTCAAATGCTCTATTCTCGCCTCCAGTTCTGCTAAGGAAATCCGTAAATAATTACAACAATCAAATCAACAGTAAAAACACGCACACCTTAAATGAGAGCTAATACTGCATGACAATTTATTTACCTGAATCTACTGTCCGGGAAGATTTACCAAGCTTCTCAAACATAAGTTGCTTCGTACACTTGTATGTTGAAATGCTCCAATTCTTGAAGGTTTCAATTTTAGAAGTCGGCGATCGAAACATTCTGGGGATTGGGTCTCCATTTTGAGAACTTGGACTATCAGATGCAGCAGCTGCTGAAGATATAGCCGGAGCTGATGCTTTAAGGAGAAAGAAGACCCTCAGTGAGATTTCAGTTCGCAAAGAATAACTCAAGAACCGGAAGTACAGGTCGACGTTCTTAAAGAACACTTATAGTACAGAAAATAAACATACCAGACGAAGTCATATTTGGAGGGAGAGAATTAGGAGCCGGAAATTGCCTATACTGAGAAGTTGACCGAAAAGGTGCTGGAATCTGTCCCGGACCAGTGCTCGTATGGTGAGACGTATCTAAAGTTGCTGCCTGTTTTTCGCTGCTACTACCATCACCTTCTGAGGCGGCAGGAATATGGTCTTGAAAAGACTTTGGACGAGGAAGGCCACTTGAAGCGGGCTCCATGACGGATGACATTGACATCCGTAAAACCTAAATAAGCAAAAACAAAATAGTAGCGTGTTCATATGTAACATCCTATACTACTCCCGTTCACAAGTAACACTTTCAGAGTATACATAATGTATATATAATATATAATAATAATTAGTACACAAAATAACTTGAAAAATCATTTCACGAAATTCCACTACCTCCGGCAAAGTCCTATTCTTGTATACGATCCTACAGGCTGGTGAAAAATCTGTAAAACAGGCTACGTATTATCGATGGATTTGATATCCTTACCTCCTTCACCTACTGTATACAACAATAGTAGTTCTTGCCGTAATTATAGATCCTGCTGCTGCTAATTACAATTCAAATGACTTTGGTCTTCTTGTGTATAAACTGTCGTCTCATTATTATTTGACAAATAGGGAGTGTCTTTGAGCTAAAGTTTATGTTTTAACCATACTTTTCCCAGAATCCAACGACAGAAACACTACATTCCTATGTTCCTTATGTAAAATGATTCACAAGGAGAATGATTCTGTTCTGTATATAGTTATTCAAAGGAAGGAATTACAGTCAGAGACAGTGTAAATCATTTTCATGAATAAATATAGACACATATTATATGTATAATATGTATGTACAAGTAACTGGTCGGAGTCGGACTGCACACGACTGGAAAACTTGGCACAAGATGATACCATGCATTTAATCAAAGGAAACCACCACTACGGAGCAAAGTGATGAACACTTGTCTGTGCCAGCAGTTTAGTGGTTACACATCATAAAAAAATTGTACACAATATTTATTCCTAATTTCTGTATATACATATATAAATATAAATAATATGTGACTATTAACAGCAAGAATGTGGACAATAGGCCATAACTAATTCTAATTTCAGCCCCCGTCCACTGTCACATGCTATTGTATGTATGTACAAGTTTCTTTCTTGATAGTATGTACATTTAACAAAAATCTTTCCATCTTTCTTAATATACACATTTTGCTATCATGTAAAACTAGTATGCCAAGCGTTCGCTATAAAAATGTGTTAATTCAGTAGTCTCTAATCTCTGATACGGCACAACTGAAATTAAGTACTCATTGAAGTTAAAAAAAAAATGGATGAACACATGGACAAAAATGCTTAAATATTAATTACTGAATCCTGTAATCCATTCAACCAAGCTGAACACCACTGACCACAATCTTAACCACAGAAACCAGATTTAAATGTAAAACTTGTCCCCAAATTATTATCATCAAGTATTTTTACTTATGCCTCTTCGTTTTATTCCTAAAATAATCGGAAACCTCTTTCATTTTCTACTTAATCACGACAATGTCACAAATGCTACAGGAAATAGTAAATCTATAAATAACGATACATTGAATTTTCAGTTCTTTCAAGCACACTAATCTAAAGGCTAGGTCTTGCAAGGGATAAATGAATACAATCCGCTCCAAAAAAAAACAAAAACAAATGATTACCTGGTTTTCGTACTAGCCCACCCAAAAAACGGCAATTACGAGTTCATTTTTTCTTCGAATATAGCTACGCAATTGCAATGGAATGAAACCCAGTTTTAGATTTAAAAAAAACTTAACTTTCCCAACCCGTAAATAAAGATGTGTCCTTCACTTTGAACGTAATATCTTGATCTGTTTTTTTTTAACATAGGAAAACACGCGCCAAAATTTCAGCGAAAAAAAAAGGAAGGGCCAGGACAAGAGAAACCACCCAAAAAGACGGGAAAATAAAGGACGAAAACTCTATACATTTCCATGACCTCACCGACCTTGTATTTTGATTTCAAAAAGTACTCATCACTACCATTTCACCCCAATTAAACCTCAATGCAATAATTCCCCTAAAATGTCTCAGAAATCCTCCTCCTCCACACTTTAATAAATATTCCTGTAGACATACAAGAACCGAAGGACCACAGTGAGGCATTTATTATGCAACGTAATTGATTGGAGGATTATTACCTGACTCACTCTTTTTGGTTGATGGTAATTGGCTTTTCACGGCGGAAATTCGATCTTCTAAATGAGGTTGACACATCAACAATTACGTGGGCAATATCACACTCTTCACAAGGTTCGAAAAAAAAACCTGTGTAGACTTTTTTTTTCAAAAAAATACAAAAGCAGATCGGCGCAATGAATCAGTTTCACACTCCATGCTCCGAGTCCTTTGTATATTTCCTTTTTTTGGTAGAGTAAAATATAATATAGGAGAAAAAGAAAGTCTTACACAAATACATGGGATATCGTATAGAAATATTCCTTTTGTATATTACGGGGGAAATATATATATAGGAAAGTCGGGAAAGTAGAAGGGAAAACGGGAGACGGTTGAATCAATGGAGCAGAGGGAAAAAGGGGGGACGCAACGGGACCACGCAAGTCCATCGGAAGTATTGCATTGCAGGCACCCGGACTTTCCCATCAAAACTTCTACCCGAAAAGAAGGGGAAAAAACTCCTGTTTTTTGCGTATATCGATGGATCCTTCTTCACCATCGTTTTTTAATCACCGGGAAAACAAGCCAAGGATGGGTGTACTTTCACCCAAGCTTTCCCTGGTCACTCCATGGTTTTTTTTTCGTGGCTCTATCTCGTACCACCGGGTTCCTGGCTCAATCAGACAAAATCCTTACCGTTTATTACAATATACCGTCTATGTAAGCATAATAAGAAGGAAATCATGAACACTTTCCCCCAAACTTTTACTGGGAGTCCAAAGTTTCTGAAAGATGTTCATTAAAATGTAATGGGAAGACTGGATTAAATACATGTGTGGACCCAAAGTAGACACGTTTGAGATTGTGTACAAGGAAGCACCTGAGGAAAAATTTAAAGGGACAAAATTTAAAGGTCCTCGAATATGCTTTTTTTAATTTTTTTTTTCGCCTTTTATCCGGCCTCTCTCCATATGTATATCCGTGCCATTGCATGGTATTACAGACTGACAGGCAAAAATTTGCATTTTATGCAAATGTAAAGGTCGGAGACTCGATCTGTGTTTAAGTCCCCTTTTTCCAGGCGGAGTTGTCATGAGAATATTCTGGAATTACACAATGGCTTGCCTGGACTATTATTAACCAATAGACAAGATTGAATTTATTATTTAATTATCGGCAATCGACAACAGTTGGATAATTCATTTTTTCATTCACCTGGATTCATTTTTTTTTTTTTTACCTTTATTGGTCTCATGTCTCATCCAAAACACCGAAGCAAGTCAATTTGGTATTTTTTCATGGTATCATTTCATCATTTCAGAAAATAGTGCTTGTGCTTATGCTCGTGAAAAGTGTCCATGTTTTTCAGGTGTCAGAAAAGAGAAAAGCGGAAGAATGATATTTTGGCAAAGCCTTAAAAGTATAGATATTTACATACCTATGCATGTGTTCATTGCTTGACGGATGCAACCAACGTAAACATTTAATTCCACTATAGTTTACTATTGGATTAGTATAAAGTATAAATAAAATTAACGGCTGGAATGGAGGATATTTCTGGAGGATGCTCATCTTCCCGTGGATATGATTTTCAAATTACGTCATTCCCCTTATACACCCGAGCTAATAATTGCGGGCGGATGTTTTGCCAGAATATAATGTTCAATTTTGCTGAAGTTGCCGTTGTGTGTCCGGTTGAACACATGCAGAAGCGGAGATGAGAAAGCATTTCGCAGGGAATTTTTGTTTTGGCATTCCGTAATGTCAACTATACGTAAGTGTATCCATTCTTGTTAATAACATTTTATTTATATAATACTGAGGCTGAACTACATAATTTGATCATCTCCACCGAACCTTAGCATCTAAAGCGATCATTTCCACAAATTCGAATTTTTTTTTATTTACCGCTGTATCGTTTTTCTTCGAAAAGCGTTCATTCATATTTTATATGATGATAAAATTGAGTTAAATGAATCATATGATTATTTGATTTTTGCAACTTAAGAATTACTTTTTTCTTCATTTTTTTATTGACTGTTTTTCTGGGAATTCTTTGTCTGAACTATAGGGGCTCCTTCTTTATCTGCGTTGGAGAAAAGTGTTTTTGATGCGAGTAACTGATCAACTATGCAAATGACACACAAATAAGCATCGGATAGTTGGCAGTGTGACTTTTATGGGATGGAAACTTTTTGTAGAATTTTTTGGCAGCAAAATGAGAACACAGTATAACTGTAAAATGACAGATACACCCAAAAGCGCAGACAATCATAATTATATGTTAGATCATTACTTTCACCAAGGCAAAGTGGTCAAATCAGGGCTATTAGGGGATAATTACGGCCTACGACACTAAAATTATATGCTATTAGCTATTATTCTTTTATTATTGTCACTTCAAATGACTTGTTTTACACTTTTCCTTATATTCGTTTTACTAATCGAACTTAGGCTACACGTGTTAAGTTCCTTTATAATATATGTATTTTATCATTTTGACTCATATTACATACACATATTATGTATATATACGATAGTCTTGCATTGCAGTCTACAAACAACAACGTAGCTCTTTTTTATCTAAGAATTTCATCCCAGACACTATGGAATAAACTGGTAAGTCTTGGCTGAACTGGCTAGTAGTCCTGAATGCAACGTAGAAATGAGAATGATTCAACCAACGTGACCATGACTGGATACTAGACAGTACGCTGATTTCTTTATTTAGGCGTCGGACAGTGCCGCTACTCCAGGAAGGGTTTTGCCTAGTGAAAAACAAGCATGTGCGTCAAACTTATCTGTATTACCCATTATATTAAATAAAAGGATCTAATAACCAGTATTTAAATACTGCGCTGTACTCATCTTACCTTCCAGTAATTCCAGACTAGCCCCGCCTCCAGTACTGACATGGCTGACCTTGTCTTCCGTTTCCCATTTGGCACAGCAGGTAGCAGTATCCCCGCCGCCAATTATGGTGACAGTTCCCTTGGTGGTTGCTTCCACAACAGCATCCATAACAGCCTTCGTGCCATTTGCAAAATTGGGAAATTCAAAAACTCCCATAGGTCTGCATTCAGATTAATGTCGACATTATTATTATCTTTACCAGTAGAATTGTGAATGAAATAGACATTAAATCATTGAAAGTTAAATTACCCATTCCATACGATAACTTTAGCATTGGCAATGGGATCCTTCAACAATTTTACGGTCTCCGGACCTGCGTCCAAGCCAAGCCATCCGTCAGGAATTCCACTCTCAACTGTAGCTGCACCAACCTAAAACCAGACAAAAGCTATCAGTTCCAATCTCAATATCTTGAAAGTTTTATAATAGAAGTGTTCACCCACTCACCTCTGCATCTTCAGCAAATTTATTTGCCGTGACCACATCTACAGGAAGATGAATTTTCACGCCGTTTTTCTCAGCCTTTTCCATTAAATTTTTGACTATTTTCGATCCCTCTTCATCGAACAATGAACTTCCAATCTAAAAATCAATACGTGAAGCTAAGCAAGCTTTGAAGTTTATAGACATGCATACGGGCTATCGAATATGATTCTACGCGTACCACACAGTCAAACACCGGAGCGTCGTGGGTGAAAGATCTACTTTATGATAAAAAATTCAGACTTAAATTAGCTTTAGCAATCAAAAGCATTTCGAGACGCTTGTAACCGATACGCCCAACATTTTTTAGCTGGCAAAAAAGTCATGCTTGTTTGTTCCTCCTCTTATTAAAGGCGAAAAAAATAGATGACATAACGTCGACAGTTCCTGTCGGGAAAAGATACGCCATTTCCGCTATAAAATTTGACGTAAAAGTGCTACTTCAACCATTTTCTGACGCGGCGGAGTTGGCTGTGGGTCGTGTGCAAAATCTTATTTCGTACCTCGGACACAACAAGTAGAATGAAAACACAAAGAACTTACAGCCATGCCATTAAGAACTTTGAGAAACGTAAAAGCCATTCCTCCTCCAATAATCATTTCGTTGACTTTATCCAGTAAGTTTTCAATAAGTTGTATCTTATCGGCTACCTTAGCTCCACCCAATATAGCAAGGAATGGGCTGGAAGCAGACCATTTGATTTGCAAATAATTAACCATTCATATACAAATGCGTGTGTGACAAAGATTGGATTTGTTTAAGTAAGAAAATAAAACACCCAAAGGCAAAGATTTACCGTTCCGGGTTGTCCAACGCCTTAGCAAAATATTGTAATTCTTTTTTTAGAAGGAATCCTGATGCTCGTTGATCAAATCCCTCTCCCATCATAGAACTATGCGCCCTGTGTGCCGTTCCAAATGCATCGTTAACGTAAACGTCTCCAAGTTTACGCAGAGATTCTCTGAAAGTTTTTACACTTTCTGGAGACGCTTTAATCTAAAAAAAAAATCAAAGATCGGTATTAATGTCAAACTATCAGCTTAATTCTATGTATAATCTATAATATCATATCTTATCTCTGTATACACCAGCATGTCGTTCAAGGTGTATACATATACATGCACAGATACATGGCTCAAAACAAAGATGACATAATGACGTTTAAAATGACGTGACTTACCTTATTTCCCGAGGCATCCACGCCCTTTCCCTCTTCTTCGACGTGGTAGCGTAAATTTTCTAAAAGAAAGACGCTGCCCGGGGTTGGATTAGCGCAAGCAGCCTCCACTTCTGGCCCAACACAATCCGATAAAAATGTCACCTCCCGTCCCAGGAGCTTGTTCAATTCCTCAGAAACTGGTTTCAAGGTGTACTTATTATTCGGTGTACCATCCGGACGACCCAAATGTGACATTAGTACGACACTAGTAGCATCTTTTTCCAATGCATACTTAACAGTATCTAGAGCGGCCACAATTCGTTGATTGTTGGTGATTACCCCATTTTTCAATGGAACATTGAAGTCAACCCTGGAACACAAATCATTTGGCATAATCTAACATGCAGTAACAAAACTTCACCCAACATTTTAACTTGCTATTTGCTAATGGTATATTCTATACCTATATTTTATTTTTACCTGATAAGTACCCGTTTGCCTGCAAGAGCAAGGGAATCGATACTCAGTTTGTTTAAAGCCATTTTGATGTCACCTGTTGAAATAAATTACTACCGTTTGTACATGGAACAGTTATACAATTATTGAATCTTCATGGAGGTATACTTTTATGCTTCCATTATTAAGTTGAAATGTTTTTACCTTAGGAATTTCACTTACCGGTAGTTTTCAGTAGCTCGTATGTTAATAATCAACTGATTTCAGATCACGACTCAGATCCAAACTTGACTGGACAATCAACGAGAGATCAACAAACGAGAGACCAGAGCACGCAGAGGAAATTCTCCAGTGAAATGATTTTGATAAATTTGCAGAGAAAAAAAAATATACCACCGCACACTCGTTTTGGGAAAGTCAATGGTGAGATATTTACGTGATCAGTCACGTGATATTTTTCAAGGACGTCTTCCCGAACTGCACAGTATGAAGTTCCCTGCTGTCGGAGCTTTTTCCGTACAAATCGAAGTCAAAAATAATCAGGAAAAGCGCATACACCTATATATATTCCTCTATATTTCTATAGAAAGTCGACGTTGCAGCGTACAAACCAATTTGGACCAAAAACAATTCTGTATGATTTAATATGCCCAAGTTAACCGCTTGGAAGCGAATGAGTACGCGCGTGTGACAGGCCAACAACTGCTATTTTCGCCTAGTTCTGGATTTTATTAACATTTATTTAATAATAAAGACAGTTCATGGAGATACTGAAGATGAAAAATGTAGTTGGTGAATAACAATTCTTGAAAGGCATTGCGGCATGCTATGACGTGTAGATATGTGTATATTAAAATTTAAAATTAATTCCTTTGGATAAAAACCAACTATACAAGGTACTTGTAGAGATGAGAAATGCATGGGTATTAAAGACTGTAATAAGAATAATACTACGAATAAGAGAAGGAGGGGAAAGTAAAGTGAAAGGGGTGAAAGGTGACAGAATTGTATGTCTTTGTGCAGTATGCAGTGATAATTCATCTCTTATTATGCTGCTGGCTTGTTAGTTATTATTATTTTATGCTAATTATATTGGCTGGACTGACATACCACTGAAAAGTATTTAAAAGTGCCTTCGTACTAATAGGATGGATTTTGTTAATAATATACGAATTCAGGTGAAATATGTCAACATTCAACACTCTCACTCTTTTTACTTAGAGGAAATTAAAGTGTTCATTTTCGAAATTTTGGAGAAGGTGCTGGACGAGATAATGTTTTCTCATACAAAGCATCTCCTTTGGAAAAAAATATCTCATATACATCTTAGAACAGAATACCCTGATTGTAATTTTTACAAGCGAAAAGGCATACGGAAGAGTTCACAGCGCATCCATCAGGACTCCGGACTTCCGTAAATGTTAGGGAGTTTTGGCTAACATGAAACTGCTACTTTCACATTCACTTTACCAACGGTGTGACTCCTCCCCCTTAGCTAAACAGACGGCGGGAGGATCTGACGTCATCAATTTTGTTGGTAAAGTGAATGTGAAAGTAGCAGTTTCATGTTAGCCAAAACTCCCTAGTAGTTAACTAGTTTCACTATAAGTATTTTTTATTCTCTAGCGAACACACTCACGTTGGAAATTTTTGGCCAAACTTCATCAGATGATAGTCCCAAGGAAATCGTAATATGTTTATTCCTTCACTCTGTGACCACCTCCATGGACACCGCAGGTTCTTGCATTTTTTCGCCGTTTTCGCTGGGGCACAGCCGCTAATTATTGGATCTTTATGAAATTCGGTGAGGGCAAGTAAAAGGGAATTATCTTGATACCGTTTAAAATTTTTCAGGATTTTCGTCTGCGTGCGCCGGAAATTCACCAAATTTTTTCGCCGTTGGCGTACGGCTAACAATGAATTTTCATGAAACTCGGCCAGAACGTGCTAAACTAAATTGTTTAGATCAAAGTTTTTGGTTTTTCTCAATTTTTGACACTGATCGCCAGAAATTGACCAGAGTTCCCCTGCTAATGACCAGAGAATATTATATAGTTTTTAATGTGAGACACGAATCCACATTCCCCACTTTTTTGGACGCTGTACAAACATATTTACAACCAACCAAGTTATTTTTTGACAAACACAAGGCCGCAAAATTTCAGAAAATGTGTCCCTACCGAATGCCACAAAAGAAATTTCCCGACCGAATACCACACAATGTAATTTCACGTGGTTGAGATCATCATTCACCGAATATTTTTTGAAAAAAATGTACTATTAATTAGCTAGTAGATATTGTTTGCCTTCTAGATTGCTGCTTGGGTATTACTATGACTTCGCAAATCGAAGTAGCGTTGGTACTAAAATACCATTGACAATTATGAATATCTGTCAGACCAGTACACAAGGCACTGCTTTTCACAGTGGATGTTTGCAGTAAAACGATAATCACGCAGTCCCATTTGAAAAAACCAACTTCCAAAGACTTGGTCAATTTAGTTGCTATATACGCTTTTTTCCAACTTCTTGCTAAGGAATAAAAAGCACAAAGTCCCATTGAGAAATTGATATACAGAGCAGAGACATACATACAACAATATGGCTATTATTTGAATGATTTAGAATAATAAGATCAAAACTGATAAGGAATACACAACTTATTTACGAAAGTTCCGGCGCTGACTTAGTTGGATAGATACATACATATGTTTGAGCAGTCTTTGAACAAAGTATGAATACGAAGTTTATTCAACAATAATATAAACTGATTTATAATTCGAAAAATAGGACTTCTGACTTGAGGGAATCACATCAAAAGCCACACATACAGACATCCAAACTAAGACATGTTAAGCTTTCTTGAAACGACTTTTTAGCTCCATGATTGACAGCGAGACACCTGCCTTCTCATCATAATCTGCCCAATCTCCTTCGGACAGATCCACATCATTAAATTTTGTACTTGACTCAGACGAAGACACCAACCAACCTTTCTGCAATGTAAGAAAACCATACGGTAGCTATTAAGAAACTACTAACATTGATCGTAATATAAATATAAAGCAAAACAGTGTATACCCTTGTCTTACCCTAGGCTCAAATTCTTCAGGTTCGCAACCCCGAACTTCAAAAGTTACAATGGGCTGGAATTTATCCGGTTTATCTTCGTCATATTTAAATGGAACAATTGTTTCAGGAAGAATATCTGCATTAAGAGCATACGAGCAATGTACTAACACACGATTTTGTGTGAAAACAATCATCTTTGATACAACTACGTTATTGTAGCACCCACTTAGCGTAAATTCTCTGGCACAGTTTTTGCATTTCCCCGACAAATTGACATTGGATCGGCCGGTTTTCGTAGGCACAACTTCGTCCACGCAAACATAAAGAAATCTCTCGGATACTTCCCCACATTGTGAGCATTTGAGCTGGAATAAACACAGTATCAAATACAAACAACAAGTTCGGACTTATATCAAAACATATTTGTATTAAGATGACGTTTATGCAACCGTGAAATATTTAGACATAATAACATTTATCACACAAATAAAAGAGCGTCTTACTTTAATATAATATCTAAAGTCATCACCATCCGCAATAAATTCCTTCACATTTTCGGAAGTGCAAGACAGTTCCAAAGCAAATTTCTGCAAAAAAAATTATATACGTGAGCCAAATTGCCAAATTCCACATCACGACAAGCGTATCCTTAGTAATTAAAATTTCCCCCATATATAATTACAGATTTTTTAACTAAATGTATCATTGCAATTTACAATCCAATAAAAATTCAATGAAACAGAAACTGAAAAAAATTCAATGAAAAAAAAATTACCCCCATTGTTGCCGGCTAACTGCTGGATTCGCGATCAGAGATTATTTCCACGTGCTTTTTGGCTGAATAAAGATGAAGAATGATTCTACAATTCTACTGTAGTACTGTTTTTACTGATCATTTCTATTTCTTTACTTTCTACGTTTCTTCGTTTCTTTTATTTACGTTACCAATGCACATTGCACATGCAATATTGGGTACTCCCGCACTTTTGTGTCATAGAGAAATTCCCCGATAAGTAAACGAAGAAGGCAAAGGGTGAAGCCGAAACGAAACAGTATAAATTGTAATTTGTAATTATTCATTGACGGTAAAAATACTGATGATTGTTATTATTAATTTTAACCGACATAGGATTTTGTGTGAGAATTGGAAGCAAATTATGTATATTATATTATCAGCTCCCAATCATTTATTCATTTGAGTTGAGACCTAATGTGACCTGGAATCTGGAAATCATATCTTCATATCAATATATACATATAAATGAGGGCCTTCCTTTTAAACGTTACGTACATGTAAACAATTTTAAATGGAATTAAAAAAAGGAAACTGCCAGTAATTATTTCGCGGTCAGAAATCTGAAGGTAGAATTAAAAATAAATCGGTTAAGCCGAATTTCCCTGATAAAAGTGTCGGCGCTTCAAAGGAAAAATTCGCATAAGTACTTAAGTCACCTGCTTGTACGTGGCGTATGGCGATGTAAACCACCTGGATGATCCTAGGGTGCATATGACAACAAGGATAATATATATTAATGGGCATACATAATTAATAAAATAACACCTGTGTAAAAGCTTGTGCAAAAATGAGGACTGCTAACAAAGTTCATTGAGTCATGGGTGACCGTGAATGAATGAATTAAATTAAACGTCCGGTGGCATTTTGCATTTCTCGCCTAATAAAGATATTATCCTGATTAAATTCTGCAGTTTTCCTAGTAAAGTATTGACACCAACATGAACTTTACTGCTTTTTGCTTGCTAGTGATCGTATTTCTCAACTCGAAGGTGCTAATGGGTAAGTCCATTTACTAAATATTTTCGTTCATTGCGAAACATCTTTAATTTGTTTCCGGAATTTGTGTTGGTTAAAAGGATTTTGTCTGTATTATATAGGGTCACTCATGATATAATGGATTGATTGCATAAAGTATTCCATATACATATATGTTTAATTGCCCATGCAATTACGAGATGCTATTTGGGTTTAGTGTCTTCTTTAATTTTGTGCTGTGTGTAATTTCAGGTGATCCACTTCGTAAACTGCAAGAAGGACGGAAGCCGAAAATAAAAATTGGTGGAAAAGATGGAAAGGGAAGTACAGCTACTGTGGCACTTTTACGTTCAGATCCAGAAGATCTGGAGGAATTGGAGCTATATTGTGCAGGGAGTGTCATAGGTGAAGATGTGATCCTAACCACAGCTACTTGCCTCTTGTCTGAGGATGAAATCACGGTTCTGGCTGGATCAAAAATCCTTAGTGCCAAAAAACACGCTCAACGAAAGAAAGTCCGCCAAGCCATGGCCCACCCAAAATTCAACTAGTACAAATATTTGTGATTACGTCATTAAATACATAAACATGCCACAACTTAAAATTTCTTGCTGTTGATTCAGTGTAGGTACTCATGCACCAATTTATTTGTCTAAATAATCCTTTTTTTTTTCAGTGCGACCCTGGAGTTCAACTACGGACTTCTGAAACTCCAGGATCCTCTGGAGCTCAACTCTCACGTGTCCAAGGTCCATATAGCCAATTCTTCCTTCAGACATGACAGCTCTTGTCGTCTATTTGGATGGGGAAAGACGCCATTTGACGAACATCGGGATCACCTGCACCAAGTCGACGTTTCTGTATTGAATCGTAAGATGTGCGAAGAATTGTACGAAGGAGTTTCGAAGGCACCGCCGATGACGAAACAAAACATGTGCGCTCGTATGAAACAAGGCGACGCGTGTGGTGTAAGAATGCTATTTTTTTTAATTTTACGACTTGAGCCTTTTGCCGAGACATTAATTATGAAGAAAAAATCCTTTGAAAGGGTGGCGATGGTGGTCCCATGGTTTGTGGGGATTCAATGCTCTTGGGTGTCATTTCGTGGGTTGGTCCAGATTGTTCGTGGAGTGGATTACCACCAATTCTGAGTCGAACGTCAGTAGCTCTAGACTGGATTACTGATGAAATCCGCGATAAGCAAGACGAAATTAATGCGTCAGGCAGCGGTGAAAACGGTTTGTACACTATACGTTGTAAGATCGAACAACATTAGTTTTAATGCTGTGTTATTCAGATTCATAAGTTAATCATTCTTGTGTTTTCCAGATAGCAGCTATGTGGATCTTAGTGAGATGACGATTTAAAAGTAGAAATTCCGTGATTCCTGCTCCTACTTTAAAAATGTTTAACGACACGAGACCGCCAAAATTCACAACATTTCACGATCCTAGGCCGCGAAATTTCCCAAAATGTTTCACGACACGAGGCCGCAAAATTTCCCAAAATGAAATTTGATGACACGTGCCGCGAAATTTCCCAAAAAGGAAATTTGACGACACTTGGCCGTGAAATTTTCCAAAAAGGTAATTTGACGACACCTGGCCGCGAAATTTGACGACATGAGTATGAGGTCACAAAAATTCATAAAATATTTGACGACCCAAGGTCGCGAATTTTCACAAAATGAAATTTTAATTTAACTGTATTTAAACTTATTACTAGTTTCATTTAAGGTTTTTTAAAATAGAGAGTTTGCGATTTCAACGTTTTGCCCTACGGGAACGTGAAGTTAAATTCAGCGCGTCGATTTTGACCACGTCGTCATCCGTATTGTGACTTTCTCCTAACGTTCGCGCTCCCGTATTCATCAAATACGGTAGATTGAACGCTAAAAGTGATCTTTTAACGTTCAATCTCCGTTAAAGTTTTGAACACATTTAACTTCCGTGAACAATTAAACAGTTGCAACTAGTGCATAGATAAAAAGCCAAGGATTCTAATAATACTAAATACATGACAAGTTCAGTTTACATTGTGTGAAATTGGTACGATTTAAAATCGATCAAAAAGGATTCGATATCCAATGGTTCAGCATAACTTTGTTTTGACAAAAAATTTAAATAATAATTATAATTTCATTCAGAGTTCCAAAAGATTTTTGTACAAGAGTCGAAATCG
>JAQGBT010001043.1:0-37058 GCA_034698585.1 Disparrhopalites patrizii | reverse complement strand
GTTCCCAGTACTGGGATAGGCCAATCAGCATGTAAGCAAAAAGTGCCGAAATAAAGACTTTACTTTACTTTACTTTATATATTCAGTTTTTGATACGTGAGGCACTGTTACGGTTTTCAAGGGATGAATGGTAAAATAAACATCACCAATTACTTTACTGCTAAGAGACAAATCAGGTACTGGTTCCTCGAAAAAATTACTTAAGTTCGAGAAACAGAGTTCAAGCGTTGACGGAAGATGTGATTCCCTTAAATAAGTAGGAAATACTATAATTTGTTTTAATTTGGCTATTCTACACAGATTACTTTCTAAAGTCCATCTATTAAAATCTCCGATGATAAAAAACCTAGGTGCTACATATTTTTGTCGTATTTTATCAATACCATTTGTAATAGATTCTGAAAGTTTCCCTTGATTGTTAAAGTGAGCCATTAGTATGTACAGGTATGTACAGGCAACAAATAACGATTACGGAACAGGTTCTTGGTAAATAAGGAGTTCTGATTATACACCAACATATTTCAAAATTACTAGAATTAAAATATAGGAAATTTTTAAATAATGTAGCTGTTATGTTTTTCGGACAAAAATAACCTCGCCACCACCTTTTTTGTTCCTCCTGCGGCTTTCTTAATTCATTAGGTGAAGATCTTTTGAACCATCATTCCATGTTTCGGAAATTAGTATGACGTCTATGTTAGTAATTCGTACTTCGATCTCCTTTGATTTGCTTTCAGTAATAGATGACGCATTCGTGTAAAAGAGAGATGGGAGGACATAATCCTATGCATGATTCTTTGGAAATTGCTGGGATTCTTCATTTGTTCGTTGATGAAAGCTGACAGGTGATAGTTGCTGATATTTTAAGGCTAGTGATTTTTGTCTGCAGTTTTTTTCTTTGGACGCCGAAATCTTCTGACTTTCTTTCTTGATTTGCTCCTGTGATGTAGTCCATATTGCTTGTAAAAGATAAAACATGATTTAGGAGGATGACCAATGATTTCAGGTATTTCATATATACTAGACATTTGGTGGCTTGTTGACTGGAAGAGTTAATGAAGGTGTAATTGTGAAAGGGACTTAGCCTGTTTGTTAGGCATTTACTGGTTACGTCATTATGGCACCTCATAATGATCCTTAACGGGAACCATTCAGTCCCCAGCAAAGCCTTTCCCGGTGAGAATTTGGTAAATAGGTCATGTCAAACTTCAATTGGAGTACACCGAGCATGGTTGAAGGAATTATGGATGAGTAATTTGACGGAAGAAAAGAGGCGCCAATTGTTTTAGACAGGTTATAAGCACAGACAGTAAGAACGATGTGAGAAATCACAGAACTTGTCGGAAAAAAAACCAGGGAGGCACAAAGGCGATGCAACTTGACGTTCCAAGACAGTTACAAAATATACTTTTAATTGTACTTTAAAGTAAATACAACTGGCAATAAATTGGAAGTAATTTGCACTTTCAGATAAATGTAGATTACACTTGTGATAATTTCCGGGGTAAATTGTAATGATTTATATAGGAAAAATAAGAATTTATAGGAGGCACACACCAACAGCGGCTGAGGCCACTGGACGCGCGCAGTGCGATGACAGTACATAAGCTTCTGGAAAACCCACATGAATCATAATGTGAACACGTAATTCACCTTTAAAATCACCAACTGTCACCTTTATGCAAATCGACGCTTTCGACAATCCGACTATTTTGATTTATTTCTCTGCTATACGCAACCTCAAAGTTATTGAAAAGCACATTAATTTGTAAATGACATTTCAGTGTATTAGAATTCAAAAAGCAATAAAACCTCTCGTAGGCACGTTTTCAGAAAAATGAATTTGTTTCGAAACTATGTCACCTTTAGGCGCACTCACCCTATTATTTTTATTAAAACAAACCAAATAATGCATGGTAAATCAGGAATAAATAAAACTAACAGAACATCCAGCCAGCACATCTACCTCTATCTGCAGCTGAACTGGACAGGTCCATCACGTCTCAAGTAAAAAACAAGGAGAGCACAATATACTATTTATACAGGATAAATCAAATCCCGTATTTATCCAGGATAAAGGGGAAATATTACCTCTCCAGCCTGATGCTCCTGCAACTACGCAGAACGAGAAAAATAGCGTTCTATGCAGAATCTGATCGTGCATCCAGAAAAATGCCTATCCTGATCCAACAAAAATTGCCAAGTTATGTCGGTTTTTCCGCTCTAAGTTCGATCAATTTTTTCGTTAAATTCAACCTTTTCGATTGCACCTCCAGGACTGAGTACACTTTATCAATTTTTCTTCAGAAGCTGTACCTGTAATATTCCCAAAAATTTGGGTTTCTTAAGTTTCGAAAAAATCGTTATTTCAAAAATTATTGTGTAGAAGACGGTCACGTGATTTTCAAAGGGATTCCATTTTTCGGCAAGGTAAAGGCAAAAAAACAATGAATTGGAAATTGAACAATCGCGTGGAAAAACCGCTTTACCCTGGTTATTTTTTGACTTGCAAAGATGTAAATTGTTTTCAAGATATCTCCAATAGATGCCTGCATAGAACATGTGTTTCCCTTTCCCCACAGTTGTTGGAACATAAGATTAGAGGAGTGCTAAAATGTTTCTTGTTACCACGAAACTATATCTACGAGCATCTCCCTTCGCCTGTTCCCGCGTAATAAAAACCAAAAGTGCTATGATAAGGATTATAATGTACTACTCTGTAGTTTTAGAGTAAAAAAAACAAAGTTGCCGTCGACGACAAAGATATGGAATTAGAGGTAATTGAAGGATGTTGGAGCGGAATCAAACTCAAAATGTCTCCTCCACGAACCGGTCCATTTACGTGTGAGCAACCGTTGTTAGAACCTGGGAGACTGACTTCAAATTGTTGTACACCGTCATCACGGCCGAATAGTAGGACATGCTAATGTAGGGGAGGCCATGTTTCTCCGCCAGGGCTTTGACCCGGTCCTGAATGCGGTGATGATTGAAGCCAGGCATGGTGGGGAAGAGATGGTGCTCGATCTGGTAGTTGAGGTAGCCCATCCACCAATCACAGAGCAGGGACCCGTCCACGTTGATCGTGTGAGCAAATGCATATTCCACCCAATGTTTGGGTTCCTCCGTGACGGGGAGGTGCGTGTGGTTCACGGAGATGTTTAAGATGAGGAAGGATGCGGAGAAGACGCAGGAGGCCATGTACGGGATGAGGCCAATGTGATAGACCAAGAAGTAATGGGACGCCATCATGACCATTTCCAGGTAGAGACGACGACTAATCACGAAAGAGGGATGGAGATAGAATTTCCAGCTCAAAATCCCCACCGTAGCGCCTACTGGAACCACCAAATGGGCCTGAAAACAATGCACAAAAACCCTTGTTATGTTGGTGGTCCATGTTACGGGCTCTTCATATTTGCAGTGACCATTTGTTCCTTTGTATTTCTAGACTCAACAATTATGTTGGGACATGGCGTGATTCGGGCGTACGAAATAAATAAAATAAATACGGATGACAAATGAAATGATTAGACATTTACCTGGTTCTGTATGAAGAGACTGACGCCGTTCTTAGATTTGTCCACGCATTTGACGTTGACTGCGCCCAAAGGCAATGTATCGATGTCGTTGTCATGGTGGAGTCTCTGCGGCATGGAATGATGTCGACTGTGCTGAGTCCTCCACCACGAGCCTGACAAGCCGCTCCCAAGCCCTGTGAAAACGAGATGGTAATTTTTTTTAGAAATCCTGTTTTTTTCAATTTAGCATCTCATTCACGCTTCAGATTGAAAAGAAATCCTAATGTATAAACTTAGACAAGAGTGACATCTTTAACGTGACAAATATGTATATAAGACGGCGTAAATGTGGATCGGTGCCAATCAGCGATCTTTAATTTTTCCGAAAGGACAACTGATTCCAAAATGAACAATCCAAAATTGAGTAAATGCACTTGTGGCAATAATGATCATTAATACGAATTAATATTAATTGAATTGAAATAAGACGACGAATTTATATGTATACATCATCTGGGAACAATCTAAACGCATTGGATCTAACAAATTATTCTCACCCAAAATTATGGCCTGAAGTGTTCGATCCAGTCTGGGCTTCCCCGTGAAAGACAAGTGTCCAGCCTCGTGCATGAACCAGCCAACTCTCAACTGGAAGACGCCAAGAAGGACAGATCCCAGAATCACTGAGGGCAAGGAGTGTGAGAGAGTCACAATGAGTGTGTAGGCGAGAGCAGCTAGAAAAAGCAATTCGGAAACTCGAATAATGACATGATGAACACTGGGCTCAAAGTATCCTTCAGTCTTGAGGTCCAAAAAGAGTTTCTCAAAATCTTTGGACAGCTCCGCATTTCTCGCGACACTCTTTTGATCCGGAACCACGTTGTTATTAATGTCCGAGTCCGGCCTGCTGGGCAAAGTCCGAAGGATGGCCATGATACGTGAGGCGGAGCGCTCATGGAACTGTGTGATGGCCTCTGTGGCATCCTCGTCGTTGTTGACGTAATAGCGTATCACTTTGCCCCCTGGATGCTTCGGAATCCAGCTGGTCACGTTGTAAAGTCTCCCTTTGAACCTGATTTCTTGGATATCCTTCTCTTCCTCTTCCCCGGCAGTTGGGACGCGCACCTCCTCTCCCGCCTTGGCCCGGTTGAGTCTCTGAAGTTTTGCCCGGTACTTGTTCTTCTCGTGTCGGAAGGCACCCAGACCGATTCCGAAGGACGAGAAAAGGATAGCAAGTTCCATGAACATGTTTATGATTTATCCACCAGAAGAACTAATACCAAAGCGAGTAACATAGACTATGATTGAGAATTGCGAGATCCTGCAAGACGGAAGTGTTTCCTTCCTCCACTTGAATGAATCAAAGACTGTTGCGGATACGCAATTGTCGTGGGATATGGGAGTGCAATTTTTGGGTGTGTATCGCAACATTCTCCCATATATGTTCTCCCAAATTCTGGATTGCCTTTCCTGTATGCCGTTGTTACAAAAAAAGTTTTGTTGATCCCTCATCCCTTACTCTCCATGTGCATTATTCGCACGAGTTGGGGAAGGCTTTCGAAAAGTTTCTTTTCCCCTCACTGCCTGCTGGGGCACTTTAAAACAACAACAACAACAGCAAAAATGATGATAATAATATAAGGATTCGAGGAAAGATAATTGTATATGCATATTATGCATACGTGTACGGACTGAATGAATACTACATAGGATGTCAGAGGAGGCAGGAACTCGTTTTCAATGGCAATGACTCATTAAGGCTCCGGCTAGCTGACTTCTAACTCTCTCTCCGTCTGTCCTTTTGACTCGCTGTTGACACAGGTTTGTGACCATTAACGAAGTGCTTCTCAAGTGTTGAACATGAACATTACCTTACCTTTCGCCTATCACACGACCAGACTACGCACATACAACATTTTGACCAGGTGAGAGGGAGAAAGGAACCAGTTTCTTTCTCTTGTTGAAGGAATCATAATTGTTAATGAGGAAATCGCACTGTATGCACTCATCCGCTGATCCTACCAGCAACGGAATAAAAAAAACTTCGATGACATGAGTTGTTTCAGGAAATTGTTGTAATTCCGCGTATTCTATTTAGAGCAGCATGTCGCTACGCGTACACGTGAGATGTAACGATAATGTAAAATGCTCAAGCACATACAATGAAATTGAAAGGGCAGTCAACCAAATTACTTATTCGTTACAAAAATTATTTACTGGAACAAAAACAGGTTTTTGTAAAGACTGGGTTAGTTGTCTCTGATTGCTGGCACAGAACGCTAATAAATTAAAATGGGACAGGCCACACCGGTGTTTACCAACCATAACTCCGGCATTGTAATGCAAACTGTGTTTGAATTTTCTTGAGGAACCCAAAATAAATATGCCAATTATGAGTCAAAATCAAATGCAGTAATTATTACCTATATGTATATAACAAATTCGAAGAGGTTACGGTATACTACAAATTATCAAGGAAGAGACATTCAAGTTGTATTCTTTTGCCACTAATTGATTTTGATTATCATGCAATAATCAGATAATGGAGGGGATGGCAAAATCCTCAAGAGTTTAGGACAAATACAGATACAAATATGTAAGCGTGTGTTATTTCCGTTAAAAAAAAAAAAACTTTCTGGCCCTTGTAAGGACGAGGGAGACGTGGATTCTGGTCATGTCAAACTGAAATATGTATTTTTGCTTGAAAATTGTGTGCATTATTCCTTTTTTTGCCTGCCAACGCAATATTTTCCCTCATCTATACCTGTATGAGTGGGATTTAATAACGAAGAGCATTACTCAATGAATATTATACAAGCTTTCAAGAAAGGAAATGATGAGTGACGATGTGAAAGGGGCAGAAATGCAGTTGGGTGAGAGGAAATGGATGAGTGACGACGGACACCAAAAAGCAATCAGCGCCAGCAATCAATTTATACGACGAAGACAGCATGTGATTGATTCCCATGGGTATATAGATGCGGAGAATGCTTCAGAGTATGTGAGGTTTTTCTATACAACGCATACCCATGTTATAGCATAGGGAGATAGGGACATCTTATGCTTTAAGCCCCATAAAAAAGCATCAAAAGCCAAAGTTCAGAACTCGCTTGGTTACATTGCTAACTTTGGCACAGATAGAAATGTTTCAAAACGTCGTGTTGTATGTGTGCAGTGTGCATTTCCTGAAACTTTCTTAATGCGAGGCTACAAAAACAAAGTCTGCAAGTTGCACTAATTGACATCACATAAGCAACGCTTGGTGAGGCATCATCCACGAAGAAACGGACAAGTCAAATTTTTTGAAAGGTAATGCCAATTAAGTACATGGAGCGTGCAGTGAACATATACGACACTTAACACTTACATACTATACTATGCTTATACATGCAGAAACGTAATGAAAATTAGGTGATTAATTACAAACGTATATTACGGAAATAAAATATGAACAGATGAGCATTAAGATGTCGCTTATATTTTACAAAATATCAGAATTTTACAAAATAAGATTCGCATAACCACTAACACTGCTAAAAGTAAAGCTGGTTAAGAATTAAGACATAGAAATAATACTAAACTAATTTTATGTTTTAATTCGCCCAGTGCACTGATTGCATTCCCAGAAAATTGAGCCTAAGTCACCACAGGTGGCTGTGTCTGAATTTCTGAATGTGTATAGTATTCCAGCGCATGTAACCGTTTTCGCTGTCCAAAAATAGTATAACCAATATAAACTTTCGCGGACTGTGCCCTGCCTATAACTACACTGTTTGCTCCGCTAGAAGTCCCTCTGGACCAAAAAGTCTTATAACGTAACCGGTTTTGCAACTGATCAGACTCAGTAAAAGCATTGTGTTGGTTACATTATTTCTTTCGCCGTCCCTTGGTATTAAATGCAAAATAAAAAACGGGAGTTCTGTCACATATACAAACATCTGTTGGGCATACATAATTATGCATTTCTAGAAAGATATTTTTCGTAATTTTATTTGCAACAAGAGTAAAGTTCAACTATTAAAAAATGAAAAATAGTCTCCGCGCCAAGTTGCGCAATCAACATGGTACATAATACATACAATTAACTAATTGTTACATTTCTAACCTGACTCTCTTACTGCTTGTTTCAGCATCATCCTTGTCTTCATCACCCGTTTCGACAGGATTATCTCTTTTTTCACTATTTGCCTTGTCCTTATTATGGAGCTTGGCCTTTTCAATGTCGTCACTTGAAATAAAAGGCGACGTGCCCTGCATTTGGCATGCGTGAAGATAGGCCTTGCCAATTTGACTGAGATTGGATGATACCGGTTCCGGTTCGCCACGTTCCTCTTCTCGTACGTCGTAAGTATGATACGGAAGTGTAGCAAGCCATGTAAGCATACTTTTCTCCACTTTCTCGGCATGTGTAACAACGGGATATATATATTCGTCGCAAAAGTTTTGAATTTCATTTTCCACATGATCCCAAGTAATCGGGTCGTGCATTCCGTCCGCGCCGAACTTTTTATCGTATCGCTCGTAGTGCACGTAATCCAACATGAGTCCAACTCCAGGAGCTTTTGGAATATCTATCCGATTGGTAGTCCAACACTTTTCAAAAGTTTCCACTGTGGCGAATCCTCTCATGCATGCCATGACTAACCCGATCATTTTCCTGATTTGGTGCATCATAAAGCTTTGACCTCGCACACGAAGTAAAATGTACTCCATATCGTCCTTCACAAATGGCTGCCCACAAGTAAAACTATAGATTTTGCGCATGGCAGAAGGGTCGTGAGGTCTTTTCCTGGAGGTGAAATTGTGAAAATTTTTTACTCCCAAGTACAGATCGAGAAACGATTGCAATTCTTTCAAACGCTCCGACGGTATGCGATAGGCTTCTGTACTTTTAACTTCCATAGGGGCAAATGCAAAAGTTGGAGTCATGTACATGTAGGTTCTGGAGTCACAGTTGTTTTTCGCGTCGAATCCTTGTGTGACTCGCTTAACACCCATGACTCGAACTTCAGGGGGGAGGTGCTCATTTATACTATCAACACTTAGAAATTCATCTGCTTTAAAAGATACGATTTGTCTGGCGGCTGATACGTGCTTGTCTGTTCGGGCCGCTCTTTGGAACTGAGCAACTTGGGGCTTGACCGTAGCTTCTTCCGTCATGTAACCCGCTTTTAATAAAGAATCAAATAATACTTCTTCAATTGTGACGGGACCTGGGTTCTTCTGCATCCCGTAGTAGTTTTGGCCGCAATAACTGAGAAGAAGAACGAGTTTCCTTTTCTTTATTTTTCTTTCGTTACTACCGTTGACCACGCTGCCTGAATCAACCGGTTTTGGAGTCGTTTCATGCTGCTCGGTTGTGGTTTCTTCAGATTTAGGCTTCGTATCCTCGGCCACTTCTGTGCCTGACCCGGAAACTACGACTTGCGACATTTGTCTTTGAATGTTCAGATAAGACAATAATGCAGAGTTGTTAAGATGTTTAGATTCCTTACGCACAGCAGCAAGATTTGCAAATAATAATGTAAGCGGTGATGGTTTGTAGTTACTAGAAATAAAGAGTCGGGCAACGGAACCTGCCATACGCTGCAATGTAAGTAAACCCATTCATGTCATAATCATAACACTATAACGCATAAATAATCATGCATTCAGCATTTGATCTCAAGCCAATGGACGCAACTGAAAACAGATAACTACATTTTTCGGTGCTTAACTAACCTTGATAGCCAATCGCTAGTACAGATACCACTGCAAAAGGATGGGATGAAGTGTTCCTCGATCCGTAATGAAAGATGAGTACAAGTATTTCAACCGGTACCTGTCTTCCCCAAAAGATAAAACCAAGATTATCAACCAATTCAAGCATTTCTTCACCGACACAATCAATAATACCAAATCTACTTTAAATTACATACCGTTGGTAGAATCTTCTTCAGGAATGTGACTTGTACACGGTGCAATTATGGTTTAAGTTTTCTTCTTGTCAAAGATGACCCGATGACATGATATATGTATATGTAGAGTATTGTTGTAAATCGGAACTGCACTTATTTATTAACAAACAAATTAAAGTTACAATATATATAGTCAATATATAAAATTACACGCTTTTGCATTTACTGGACATATAAAAACAACGTAACATTGACTGATGAAGACTGAAAAAAAACCTGAAAATCCCAAACCACTTTGGGAAAAGATGATAAAAAATGGAAGTTAAGTTAAAAGGGCAGAAAAGCAAGTGGAGCACGAGTCCGAGCGTCGAGCACATGATACAGGCAAATGGAATTTCGTTCCTTTCTTAAGCGCAGTATTTAGTAGCGCTCTACCTAACACATTATTGTTTTTCCTCAACTTTCCCCTCAAAATTGATCTCTCGCCCTCCGCTTTCTCCCTTCGCTTAATTAAGACAACTTTCACCCCCCAGTCACGACTCACGACAATGGACGGGCAGACAACACAGGTAGAACTTGGAATTCATTTTTGAAGCAATCTTAAGAAAATAAACGAAATTCAGCCTGACATCACAAACGCCTATACATAAAAGTAAAAAGTTTATTCTTCTTGGAGTTCTGAAAATATTTTTAAACGGTCTCATCTTTTTAGCATGTGTATAGTGTACATATATTTTGCATAGAACAATTCGCTTCAGTGTTTTTATAATGTTGAGGATACAAAAGACCCTTACATTGTAACATAGCGTTAAAATATGTATAAGTACAATTAGTAATTGCGTTACTGTGTAATAGTAATAAGTGTCATCATATTAAAAAAAATTCGGAAAAGCGTTCTCGAATTTTCCCATTGCGATTTACGATGTACGCAGTTCACATTTTTTCGGAATTTGTAGGAATTTCATTTGTCCTTCCTTGGGGTGTTATGGTAAACAAAGTCCTCTGTATGCATTCGCATGGTTTCCTTCGCAAAATTTTAAAACAATTTAATTAACTGCACATATTTTATGAATGAATTAATTTGATTACTTTTCTCTGATTACATTGAAAATAATAATAAAAACTAAAAACACAGAAAGCAATGTCATGAAATGATTGTACAAACAAAGTTCCTGACTTCCTGACCCTGACATGCGGGGGAATTACAATAAGTTGAAGCGTACCGGTTTTTTTGTCACATTTCTTAGGAAGAATGTGGCACGTGCTATCCACAATTTGTTTACGCAACACTCCAATTCCCCATCGTCGAAAAACTTTAAATGTCACAAAACTGTAAACGTCCACAACCTGCAATTGCAATTATTACCCCATGGAGAGCAGTGAACAAGAAAATGCGGTGGGATCGAGATCAGGATCAGGAAATTTGACAACGTCTTCGACATCCACACGCCAGAAATCTAGCGAAACTGACAAAAATCCGCCGCCACGGGAACAACCACAGCCATATGTGAAACGAACATGGATCGATGGACGGACATTTAATCCATGTTTCTGCTGTCTTTCCTGCAACATTCCTCTTCGGTCCTGCGTTATAGTAATCGCCATTGTTGTGCTGGTACAACCATTTTGTTTATTATATTCTCATTCTCGCAATTGACACAGAATAACACGGAATTCATCATTGCGTAATGTAACAATAAGTAACAAGTTCCGGTCTTTTAAATCAGTCAATAGCAGCGTATATTATCGCCTCGGCAGTACTACTGGAGTCCGACGAGGACTGTAGGCTTGACCTGGAAATAAATTCTTCCAACTCCACCCAAAATGGCACGTCAACACCCACAGGGCCACGGGTGATAGAATGCTCCAATCGATCGGAATCCAATCCGGGTAATGTCATTTTATATGCATAGAAGTTACGTTTTGCCATTGTCATGAATACTAAGCACACACACAATACAAATACAAAATGCATATGAAATGAAGCGTATAGTTCCAAAACGGTTTACGTCCAAAATTGTTAAATGGATTTTTTGTCACAAAATTTTACACCACTTAAGCTTGTTTTAGTTTCAGGACTTTTTTGAGAGGGCGCACATTACAGGAGATATATGTGTTTTAAACTCCATTTATTTTCCCCATTAGGATACAGTATACAGAAAATACTTATCACCCTAAATTTTTTGCCTAATGGACTTGTTCCATTTTGGAATTATAGTCTTCGTATGTAGTCTACTACAAATTATAGTTTTTTTTAGGTCTGTGTTTCAGTGTGAAACATCTGCAAAGCAATAATAATTGGTTTGTTTGAATTTTTAGAAGAATTTTTGTTCTTTCTTGTAAGCGGTTTCATATACGGCGTTGCGGGGACTGTGTTACTCATTGCAGTGTTCGCGGTAGGTCATGTTTTTACATAAAGTGGAAAGGATGTACTATGTTGGATCCTGAGTTAATTCGTTAGCTGTCCTGTGCTAATGTTTTTTGCGCGTATTCTCGCCCGCAGCGCTGGGCGCCTGGGGCACTCATAGCCGCGGGTGCAATGATCATCGGCACGCTTGTTCTAGTGGCCTTTGCCAACCACCGACAAGCGTACAATCCGGACACTCACCACAAGAAGGGGAACGAGGACCTCTCTTACATCGTTTCATTACAGGCCATAACCATTCAAATTTGTCTCTGGATTTGGCCCTTGCTCTTCACGTATTTTGTTATCTGCACCATTGCCATGTACCTGCAAATCAGGGCGAAAAAGGATTTGGATCCCGTCCAGGCAGCGGGAGAACCAGCCAATGCTCAAGTGATGGATCCCACGCCGGGATACAGAGACAACCGAAATCACGCCAGGACTTCTGCTCCAATTATCAGTCCAGACGTAGCTCCTGGGTCATCCAGTACAGACAGCCCGCCCCCGAACCCATAGCGGAAGGTCTTGCAGGAATCAGTAAAATAACGCCCATTGACCTCCCAGAGACTACTAGCCAAAGTTTCCCGTCAACTTCCAGTGATATATAACGTATAATCGACCAAAGACCTACACGCTTGAATGTGCATATTTTCAAGGGCCTGTTCAAGTAGCCTTAAGCTTAATTTGCCAATGCCCTTCATGGTCGCCAAGAGATTCCACGTTCACATGTGTGATATTTAAAGTTAGATTTATTTTGAAAATAAATGCCGTACGACAATCGTTAAATATTGAGATGTACATCCATTTACATTACAACAGGGCTTTGCGTTTAGCGTGTGAACTCTTTCAAGCAGCTAAACACTGTTATAATGTTACTATTAATCTCAATCTGTGATAGATCTCTCTGAAGATAAATATTTAAATAATACGTATATTCTTAGGTGTACATTTGTGTCATCATTGAGAATGGATAGGCATCAATTCAAAAAGCCAAGACTTTCCGAATTGATATGGTTTAATTTTTTCCCCAGTTTAAGAATTGTGGGAGCTGTAGCAGTTACCTGAGCACTAAATCTGAAATGTTCCTGACAGTAAAGTATGCCACACACCGTCCCATTTGTTGCAAATACCAGCAAAAGTACTAGATTATCTGTTTCCAGTACTTCCTCTGTAGGGTTTAAAAATAAAAAGCTTTGGAGCTAAAAATAAAGATGCAAAATGATTTTGGTTTGTAGTACTATTTTTAAGTAAAAACGGGATTTCAAAACTTTGGCATACAATCGCTTGCTTTCTTGTGGAAGATTTCTTGTGTGCGTCTCACTTGAAAACACATGCAATCATGATGATTTAAATGCAGAAAAGCTTCTGACGATTTCCATCAATTTTGATTATTTTTATTGAATTCGCAATAATTTTTTTGTTTCGATGATGTTGAAAATTGGAGATGTGTTTCGCAGTTTGCGTTGAGAGAAACCTCAGTAATAACAATTTTTAGTAGTATAGTGATTTATATACAATCGTAGTTAATTAGCTTAAAACCATTATCTTATTAATTTGCCCCGTTTAGTAACGTTTTTCTCTTCACAATATGTATATATATACACACATACATGTAGGTATACATACATATATTACATACATAGATTCACATAATAATTTTTTATACACATTTGTTTCTAAAATCATTTATTTTAGTTTTTATTTAATAGTAGTAACCGTAATCATGTTCACTTTTTCGTTTTTTTCCGTTTTTTTATCGTTCATTGAATCACTATCAGTTTTACGTAAGTTACATACGCAATACTTAAACACACTTTATGTACAATATCCTGTTATTTTTACTCTCTTAAATTTTCTTTGTTGTATAGGATTTATTATTTAGGTATGTTTCTTGTCATTTCCTCCATTTTCCACTCAAACAACGCATGTAAGTACAAACACGCTGGGCATGAATAATTTATGTGAAAAAAATATCATTACAAATTATGCAATAATCAAAACACATTGTTTTTCCCTTTCATTCTTGTGGTTGTAAATAATAAATTTTTCGAGTTTCTTGGTTTTTTTTGTGGCCACCGACCCGAGATTCACACCTTTATAAAAGTATGCACATACTTAAAAACTACTGTTTAACTATCTTCATACATTCGGTGTTTCAGTATCGCCATATTATTTTTTCTTCAGTTTTTTAGTCTTCCACATTTTTCAGTTTCATTTTTCATCCATAATTGTAGTAGCAAACTAATTTTTGCAATTAAAACGTATACTAACAGTATACGAGCTTTGGATTTTAGCGTGTATCTTAAAAAATAAGTACATAATGTATTAGAGCAACTGGATTTAATAGATCATATCAAATAATTTTTTTTTAATTCCCAACAATACTGTAAACTTATTTAACACTTGAAGCTTC
This sequence comes from Disparrhopalites patrizii, assembly GCA_034698585.1. NCBI lineage: Eukaryota > Metazoa > Arthropoda > Collembola > Symphypleona > Sminthuridae > Disparrhopalites > Disparrhopalites patrizii. The sequence continues at coordinate 22,826 of JAQGBT010001043.1, read as the reverse complement.
CGTCTACACATTTTTATGGCGAGCTAACATTATTATTGTACCTTGAAAACAATATTTTCATCGTGCTGATTATTTCAATCAACTAATTTGCTTTGACAAAAGAGAGGGAAGTGGGAACAACTAATTTGCTTGAGACGAGTGATGGCAGCAATAAGTCCTGTCCAATACTGGGTGCATCTTTCAGCAAAGTGCTCCCCCCCAAACGCTTACACGAAATCATGGAATGTGATTGCGTTAAAGTTTTACACAATATTTCGTTGTTGTTATAATTATCATTAGATCCTTAAAATTATTTTTTATCCAATATAAATATGTTTATTTATACCAACATAAATTTTGGTCAATTTCAAAATGTTACACTTAATCTACATCTCAATATACATGCGTATTTCACGTAAGGAATTTTTAATTATAGTAGTATCCATTAGTTATTATTATTTATTAATACAAACGGCGGACAGAATATAATTTCTCAGATTTGCTTTTTCTTCGCATTGCATCTCAATAATAACAATAATAATATTGCAGATCAAAACTTGGGAAGGTATAACAAGAAATTTTCTTTTTTTTTGTTTTGTTCAAATACATACATATTATATAGTTCAGCGTGGCAGGAGGTGAGGCGAAACATTCTTGTCATTGTTTTTGTAATTTAATTACACATACATACGTACAAGTATCAAGTTTTTAGACTTTTGTCATAATTAAACTGAGGTACATTTAACAATGTACGTCGTCAGAATTAATAGCTAAAAGTTGCTGAAATGGTTATTAATTATTATTATTACAGGTTCGGAGGCGGATGAGAGAGTCGCGAGACACGGATAAAAATGTCTTCCTGTTACTCGTTTTTTTTATTAATTTTGTTTTTACATCATACCAATTTTTCTTTCTCGTTTAGATTATTTAGCAGTCATACCGTACAGATAAAATTTGGAGACAGTTGCTACTTGCTATAAATATTTTTGTTAAAAATCTCGAACACTTGGTAAGATAAGGGTTTTCCAAGAATTTTTTCTTCCGTTTTCCGGTGTTTACGGACTACTGTATGTTTGTATATTTGGAAAATAACTTTCTGAATGCAAACCTTTGAAGGAATGTGTCTTACTACACGTTTATATGAAAATGATTGCTATGAATTTATTGTTGGCTCAAAAATTCCCCTGAAATTTCAAAAGCTTCCTTTGCAGTAAGTCAACGGTGTACGCACTCCTCTCTCACTCTCTACGAAAACTATGCCCATATTTAGTGGTCATTTTTAATTTTTTTAAAACAATTTAGGTCACTTTCGTCAAATAGAATAAAATAAGAGGGAACTAAGTTTCAATTACGTAAATGAGCAGTCCTAATTATTTGACAGTGACAAAAATACGGGAAACAAGGCTGTGTACGGGTACGAGGTACATTTTGTCCTTGGACACTAGTTGAAATGATTCTTGTGAGACGAGAAGGAGCACACCCAGGACCAAGTATACAATTTGAATCAGGCCAAGCAACAAAATTTGCACTTCTATAAAACCCAAAAGACCATCCTGTCGCGTTACCAGTATTTTACCTTTTCGTTTTACATAGTGTATACGGGATAGCTTACGAGCTAATAGCTTGAGGAATTGTGTTTTTGCGGCAGGTCAACACACGCATCGGACGTTTAGTTATTATGCTCTATTCAAAAAATATCTTCCTAACCAGATTATGCGACTGCTCCATTGAGACGCAAATTATGACATCGAGAACTGCTTCAAGAATCAGTACGTGATACATTTTTTCCTTTGGGGGAATTTGTTCTTTCGTTTTGTCGTTTACAAACATGATTAAAAAATTTGGTAGCAGCTGTCATCTCCAAAAAATTCTGGATGAACGAGACTTAGCAACATTGCAATAATTATTGTTACCTACATACATATATTTACCGGCACTACTCCAGAATAACAGTCTCTAATATTTGGTCAGCTATTAAAATGTTGGCTAACACACAAATACTATTTTACATACTAAACATAGCACAAGGTTCGTATGGAAAAATATATATGTAGACTTGGGTTTCAGAAATGAGTGTAGTTTTTTTAGTTCACATACTTTACACGACAAAATGACACTTTATTGAAATTAATAACGATAAGAATTAGTCCAAATTGTGCGACCGCAACAAATGCTTTGGTTTTCTAAACTCTTTCGTCAAGTTGAACTTGTTTCAAATTCAATACAAAATTTGCTACTGCCACATGGAACACCAGTTGTGGTTTCCTACAAAAACAAAGTTGCACGAAATCTACCCGCAAGTAACTCCACTTAATGAATAATAATAAGATACACAAATAAGACGAAATTCATTTACTCCTATTACTTGTACCTACTACGATAATAACAATAATGCGTAAATCGTAACGAAGGCGCGACAAAAAACAATACAATTACTACTTATAAATATGGAACAGGTGCCACTTTAATATTTTCCTAATAATTAATTATTGTTGCTGTTGTGTTACTATCACCCCGAATCACCTGAATAGAGTGCACGGTTCAAGACCTAATGGAGCATTTTTCTTCTGCATTTCCCCTTAATAGAAAGAATTTGCCAAACAATTTTATTATCTGTTTGGTAATATTTTTTTTGTAAGCAACAAGACATGGTAATTGTTGGTTGTGATGATTTTACCAGCTCCATAATGATTTAGTCATAAAAGTTTGTTATTAGTTAAACTTCTTACTCAATTATTAATTAATATTATTACTTTTCATAATTATTACACCTCATAAGTCTTCAATTGAGTGGAGACCGTTATATCCACCATATCAACTATTCCTAACCCGCTTCAAAATAATTCGATTTTAATCATCTTTTAATTGCTTCTCGTTGTCCATTAAAACAGTAGCAATGTATAATAGAGTAGTACGTGTTCAGTTTTTTTGGTATTGACCGCACCTGTATTTAAATAGTATTATTATACCTTACATTATAATGAACGTAAATTTTGTAGGCTTACAAGGCTTTGACTTGAGCACGTGATGTAGCAGGAAACGTGCCTAAGTTCCGCTTAACCATATACTTTTTTGTCCTCCGCTCTCAGGCAGACGTTTTAATAAAATCACACGGAAATGATTGCTATAAGGTAAAATTATTATTGTTACTAAAGGTGTTGTTGCACTTTCTCATTTCAACTTGTTACAGTTACATAGAGACAAAGTAAAACACCACTCGACACACACAAACAACAAATCCTTAGGCTCCTCTCCAGTTTGCCTGCTTTTCTACAAATCGAAAACAATTTATTCACTAAAAATTTCGTATTGCGTCAATTTTTGGTACCAGAAATAATGTTACTATATTAAGTTCATAATATATTCATAGAGCTATTATTTAATATTCGTATATTCGAAGTACGATTCCGCCTCCTTCGGGTACAAGTTTGTGCAATATCTACACTAGGAAAAAACCCGAAATGGAAGTTGTCTAACAGTAATTGAAACGCCTCAATAGTAATTACTCTCTTTGATATTTAGTCTTTGAATAAAGTTTCAAGTCCAACGTTCATCAAAATTGCACTGGTGTGATACCTACAAAATAATGTCGGGTGTTTACGTACATTTATAAAAAATCACTTACGTACCAAAATCTCGACTAAATCCATTTACACTTCTATAGTATATACGTGTAAAACATTCGCAACTGTCAAAGGCCCCAAACTGAACGTCTTCGCGACACTCCATTACTTCAACGCTTCCATTATTTTCCGTTTTGTAATCATTAAAGCAGTATCCATGCATATGGAAACCTTCTACTCTTAAATTTACTGAAACAAGTAGCAATGAAAACAACGACCAACTGAAAATTATAATACACTCTTGAAAAAAATATTGATGTGAAAGGTATAACTGGGATGACTAACTTTCATTGAAACTCTGATGTACACAAAGGTCACCCTCTGTAAAAATTTGGAGTTTTAGTACTTATTATTTTTTCGGTTTTGAATCCTGCGTCTCTTGTATACACGTGTGTGGATGGTATCAGCGAGAAATGTTGCGGTTACACAAGTTCCTCCAATTCCAAGGTATTCCCATTATTGCTGAACAAATATTATGACTATTATTATTAGCTTTTGTTTTTCTATCGTGTGCCTCGTATTTTTGTGAGATATTTCAATACCCAACCCTTTATTTAAATTACCTGTTAGGTATTGCATTAACCACAGTCGATGTTTTAACACATCCTATGGCTTTAGCTTACATACCAATGAGCCTACCTGAATAAACTTTAGAACTCTCGCTGGTAAAAGTGTAAATTAGATAAAACGGAACCTGGAACATATAGCTTTCACTGCTAAAATAAATGCTTCGATTCATAACGAACCAGTAAAGATAGAAAATTGTGTCGATACAAAGCATAATTATATCCCGGTTAATTTTTCTTTTGTTGTCAAAACCTACATTAACTGGTAACAGGCTTAGGCTGCAATAGGATAGGTCATGGTTTCTTTTCAAATATATATTTGCGTATATTTTGTTACAATAATAGTAATATGGAATGGATGATTTCATTTTCTCGTTACTATATACCTTTTCAGCACAATTATATTACTTTTACACAATGGTATTTGTTAACCTCTGCTTTGAAATAGTTTTTAGTTTATATGTACATAATAATGATAGTAGTAAAACCCTTGTTCCGAGGTTTCATTTTTCATGTAAATTTTGATGTAGAAATTCAAAGTTACGTTCTGCATTATCGTATTTTTACACATACTCGCAAGACGAGAAGAAGAAAGTCTTGTTATATCTATAGGCAACCGAAATATTTACTTAGTACCGAAAAGAAAAACACTTAATTTTTACGAATTTGTAATAGGAGTAACTCTCACAGCGTGAAAAATGTGTAACCCTTTAGTTTTACTTGTTTCAGGTTGGTACCTTTAATACGATTTATATAGAAATATGTATACACCATAAGAAACTTTAAGAAGGTTCTCTAACGGAGGAGGGAAAATGATGCACCTTTGTCTTTACCACTATCCGCAGCAGTAGTAGCAGCAGATATAGTGAAGTTAATTTTTCACCTACTCTCTTTGGTACTCACAGGGTTGCTTTACATGAAATCCAGGAGTCAAAATAACAGCAAGTAATAATAATTCTTGACATAATTGTTAAGTAACCGAAGTATCTACATTATGGAAAAGTGTAAGTTCAGGAATAATAACGATTATATTAATTTGATAGAAGAGCTATTTCGAGACACAATTAGTTATTTTGTAATGGTAACAATAAATAAGTATTAATTGTATCCTTATTAGTGCGTGATTATATTAGCTGTGGCTATGAGAGTGACTATGATGAGACTGATGAGAGTGAGAGGGATGGCCATGAGTCTGTTGAGTGGAAGAAGTTGTGGACAGCGGGGTTCCAGGTGCTAGAGCTCCGTTCAATGTCACTACTAGTTTTCTTGATCCAGCATGATTTCGATGCTCACATAACCAGATCCCTTGCCAAGTCCCAAGACTCAATTTCCCTTCACAGATAGGGATTGACAGTGATGAGCCAAGAAGACATGCCTTGACGTGAGCAGGCTGTAAGCATGAATAAACATTACATCATCTTCCTTTCTCACCTTAAAGTCCCTCACCATTTTTACACATACTACATTACTTACGCCATTAACATACAACACAACACATGTAATTTTATGTTCCGGCGAAAACTTACCATATCGTCGGGACCCTCACACGAATGCTTGTAAGGCAGTCCCTGCAATAAGTACAAAAAACATTAGAAATTGCATGGCAAACTGTAAACAACCAATGTTCACAAACTATTATTAGTCACCTCTTTTCGGCAATATAATACATATGTATGTATATGAATATATGTTGTAGTTCTCAGTATATGTATACATATTACAATGGACAGTCATACATATACAATGGAGCAGTAAACCATTTAAACTTAAACCGGTCGAAAATATATAATTTGAAAACAAATGTACTGTAGGTCGCCAACCTTAAAAAATATCGCCAAACAAGCACATAAAACAAAGGTGCCAATAATAATTGATTTTCATAAATGAGTTCATGAGTTGTAGCTAAAATTACGCTCCCCTCAAAAAGACGAAGAAGCCATGGATCCTAATAATAACTATAAGCAAGGCGGAACGTTTTTTGTTGTATTGGATAGGGATTTAGGGATTGCAGGGTCAATTCTTGAGTATTGTCAATGTCAGTATCGGTTTAACAAAATTGAACCATCACGATACTTGTCAACGAGACAAACGATATCCGGTACAAAATATGGTTTTCCATGACCAGGCTATTATAACGTAGCAAGAATTTATACACAGCAGAGTTAAGTTTCCACGCAACAGCTTTTAATTAATATTTAACTGTATGCAATTCAAAGCCTGTGCACACGAAATGTCTATTTGAGCTTACATTGTTGGATAAAATACAATGACAAGTCATTATCATTACCAATGGAAATAGCCAATAGCGCAGACAGCGCTAGGTTATGGTTTGCATCTCTTCTACTTTACATAACACCAGTGTCAACAACGGCAACGTCTGCATATGCTAGACACGACCCAGGTAAACGGTACACCTGATGTCTGAGTTAGTTTTTCGTATTATTTCGTTCACACAATTGGGCTTATTCCTAATCCGAATGCTAAGTCTTCGTCCTCAGTCCTCACCCAAAGGTTAAACTAGTTGTGTAACATATAGGGCACTCAATGAAATAAAAACCAGATGTGTAAATCCTGACATGACTGGGTACACGGATGGTTGACTATGCACTTAAACAAGAAAGATGACATGGTAGTACATTTTGCAGAGCATTCTACCCAATTTATAACGAATGAACCATTCCTGCGCCTATGCCAAGTTATGCTAATAAAAAATAAAATTAAGCAAACCGCACGTTTATATATTCCACCTGTACCCTTGACGCTTACAAGCTCCAGTCTTCCGCCCATCTAAATCTTATATTCAGTTCTTAATTTGCTTGTATATGACTACCTACTTACCTACCCTAAAATTCGGATTCCAAAATTTACACCGATACCAATATTTTTTTGTTGCGACCCAACTGTAGACTCAGATTTGAATTTAATACCTATATTTTACACATGCAATCACGTTACAAAATTATTTAAAGGCTTTTGTTTATATCTAACATTGCCTTCCATGGCTTTTTCCGGACGCGCTCCGTCGCCCTTAATATTGACCATTTTCGTCTTGCCGCCCGCTTTTCCCTCCGCCTAAAAGTGCTGCCCTTAAGGGATTGACATCTAGAACGTATGTAATATCGACGCATAATAAAAATCCTGAAAATGGAATTCGGGCGATTCGGCCGTGTAGTTTCGCGACAGATTTTCACTGTGCCGTTGCAAAAAAAATGTGCTATCGTCTCTCAAATTTTAAAGCAGTAAGCACAAATTATACGCATTTTTCGGGCGCCTTCATTGTCCAATAAAAACACCGGAGTAACTGCATATTTCCCCCCTGACATTTGAAATATTTGTCGTCATAACGTATGTGTATTTGTGATGCTTTAATCGCGCAAAAAATCCCCGCCATATAAGTGCACACACACAGCGGCGAAAGCCTAGTGTTGAGCCGGATTTACAATATGCGCCGATATAGCGCTCTTGCCGACACGTAATTATGCCTTTTCGGTCGATAATTATCTCATGGTGTTTCGCCTTCAGGTGCACATGCAGGGTGAAATAAATTTGATCAATCCTAGCTTTTAGAGAAAACATCAAACAAATCCACGTTGTTATTCTGGCCTGTTTCTTGTGTTCATAGTTTTGAACATATACACTTGCATTTTACACACATGTAATTACATAAATGTACATTATACATGTGTGTACATGTATGTTACTGAAAGGTCCTGTTTTTGGCTTGAGCAATTCTGGGCGCCCTATCAGGGATGTCATTTACGACCCCGGCTATTCGTCAAACTGATGTAGGGGACTTTCTATCATTAGTAACATACGGTGCAACTGGTAAAAGTGAAAATTACCAGCAAGCCTGGGTACAGCACTGAATTGGTAAAATACTCAGCAAGTACGATGAAATGTGTCCGGGGACACACAAAGCGAAAGAGATTGTGACTGTAGTAGGAAGTGCCGTGATGTGAGTGAGATGAGGGTGCGAATTTTGATCTGAGCTTTTACTTTCACTAACTCAATAGAATACAAAACATCCACGCGAGGACGAAAATAGCTGGAGTAATCAATCACATCATCATCTATCTACAGCTGTATCGATGGAAGAAAGCATGGAATAGTAGAAAAAGATCATCTCTCACCCGTTCCGTTGTCTTAGTACAGAACTAATGGCAAATCCTAGCTTATCTGCTTTGAAGGGAGAGCCAACGAAAGCCTATATAAATCCCAGTGCTATTTTTACAATAGATGAGAAACCCGGAATTAAACCATTTACTGCGGTTTCAACGTAACTCGTAAAGTCCTAAAAATAAGCTGATTTCACATGACGTATTTCAAGTTTAAAGACGGTTTAGTTCCTAGCATAAGGTCCACCGCACTGTGCCTGGTTCCAGAATTTGGTTGATGTCACTAGTCACAGTCACTAGCAACACATGTGAATTTGAAGTAAATTTACTGTAAGGACGTGGGGACACCCAAAATCCAGTAACGGTAGTAGGGGGAAGTTACTGCGCATATTTCATACTATTCGTATGTATGCATTATTAAAAGCAGAAATGAAGAGAAACTCAATTTCATCAAAGTGTTTCCGGTCACATTTCAACTTCAGTTGATCAAGTTCAAATCAAGTAATTGTTTTCCCTAGCCGTAACCAATACCCAGATACTCAGCAATAGAATACTCTATTAAAACCAAGTTTTAATAACAACAAAATAATAACAACAAAATTTTGTTTCCGCAGCAAAACCTGCGAATCCTTTACTTGATCATGATTACATTAAGTTTCTACACCAAATTAAACCGTTTAATACCGCTGTTATCAAGAAACTGAGCTAACCATTGAACTGACTGGCCAAAACTTTTACGAATAGTTTTTTTTCATCTTCGCAGGGAGTGCGAATACCAGTGCAACGTCGACTTTTAGACAATACGCTTTTTTTCTCGTGGAAGAAAATACTTTTACAGTGGTATTTTTCACTCAGTGAATTAATCTACGCCACCGTGTCCAACCCGTAGTCCGTACCGTTTGTGTGTGGAGAATAAAAGGAGGCAGAAAAAAGGCGAGGCGAGAAAAAAGAAAGCCTTTTGGTAATCCAAAAAACGGAAAACTCGGAGCAAACTAGGTATTCAGGCTAAGTAAATGATAAGTAGCTTGAAGGTTGGACAAGGACACGCACGCAAACACTACCCCGACTGTTTTCTGCTCATAAGTAATTACGTTTCCCAACATTTTCCAGAGCAGGCGACTATAGATTGTAAACCAGACCTTTCTCCATAATTGTATGTATGATTTGGTTCCAGTTCCCCATAAAAAAATTCAGCACTTTTTTTTACGCATTTCTGCCCTTGTTCTTGCCATTTTAGATCCCTATATGTATACGCTTACTCATTGCATACAACCGTAAAAAGTGCTTTGATTATTCCTTAACCCGCACACATAAAATTTTGTTCTTGGAGTACCAGTCGTAACCCGGCAAGCAAAATCTTACATAACGGTCACAGATATTCCAAATTGTAGGATATTTATATTTCATACTAATAATAGCAGCCAAGAGCCTCTGCATGGTTCGGCTTCTCGTTTACTTTCCACTCCCCACTTGTTTAATACTTGCGTTCCTAATAGCAAGTACCGCCTATCACAGCAAAACGCAATATATTAGTATATAGTGTTTTGACACGACAAATATCACTTGGTCAGGAACCCCCTCCTCTTGATCTCTAACACACATTTTGGTTGGTGGCATTTTCTTAATCTACCTTCTTTCTTAGACAACGATTTGATATAACAGGACAGGATCAAGCACGCTATCATGATGAACACAAGCACCGAGGACAAACATTTTTTTCACGTGTGTACATATGTTCAATGCTCATACATCACCTGCATCTTGGATTACTGTATATCCACAAAAGTTTTCTACAACTCACCAGTAAAACTGTAAAGCCTAGAGTTCTAAATCATCTGTGATGCTCACATATCGCACTGCAGCTTGCTTCCTTGAGAATTATTTTTCGACAAAAAGTGAATAGTCATGTTGGCAAGAGAATATCAATATCATACATTCCCTATACACCATAGCAAGACATTTTACAAACAGTAGTACGAACATGAAAAAACTACGGACCGAAAATGAAAAGAATAGTTGCCCCTGTACAATGTTACAATTTCAAAGTGGGTCGAGTCGAGATATGAGACGGTGTATGTTTGGATGCATCTGGTGCATATTTTGCGGAAACTCAAATGAACATTGGGATAAACGTTGCTCAAACCTAATGATCAAATACAAATACATAAAATACAGCATGTTCCCTTCAGAAAGTTGCACCAGCGGAGCACTGATGAAGTCAAACCTCAATTCAGTGTGGACAAGTAGCAAAAAACAGGGAGAGACTGAAAACCTCTACATCCGTCGTTCGATTTAGTTTTGATTATTGTGATATCAAATTGAAACCTTTCGTGTTACAATTTGACTCTGAAATTTCACTGCATTAAAAGTGCTTCCTCTTTTTTTTTTTTAGCTAGTTTACCTATTTCTCTTTATCTAATTATACCTATATTTAGGTAACCCGTAGCATTCGCCGTCATACTAGAATTGCATTTCAGAGGTTTAAAATTTAACCGCAGTGATGAAACATCCCGACTCCAGACATCTTTCATTAGCTTCCTCCAATGAATATATCAATATCTTCCCTCATTTATTGGTGACTTGCTCCTTCTCACAATTTCGATTTTATTTTCCCCGATTGTGCTGATTTTTGCCGTATTAAAAAAATCTTTACGAATACAGCCGCAGCTTTTACAAAGTTATGTATAGCTGCATCCTCAACTTCTATGAGAGATGAAGACAAACGAGCGCTGGAGAGCCTTCAATGTAAATTTGTTACTATAGGTGATGGTACACTATCACCAACAGCTAACTATAGGCTAACTATGTATGTGCAAGTGTACACATGCCGCGTAAGGTTAGTGAATGTGAGTTGTAATCAAAATTGTCAAGAAACTCACCTCAGGCACTAATTTATTAAGCATCATTTCCATATCATCCCGAACATCCGGGTCCCAGCTTTCATTCAAAGCTAGACTTGCTGATGTATGCAGAACTGTAAAAAAACAATTATTTAGTTTCCAGCGAACTAATCGAAAATGAACTACACAACGTAATAAGTAATAACTACTACATATTGACAAGTTAACTTTACTACATGGACTGAGTAGCAACAATACTGTATTCTTTAATTATATCCACGGTTAGTCTGAACTCATAGTATGTGTAATGTGCATCTTAATCGAGAAAGGGAGAACTTATTACTTACTTTGTATATGGAAGATGCCGACAGTGAAATTACAGATCTCAGGAATCTGTCTCAAAATTTCTTCGGTTACAAGGTGGACCCCTCTATGTTGTGGCCGGAGGTTAATTTTCCTCTGAAACCATGCATTCCCCACTTGGATACCTCGACTCGATGAGGCCATATCACAAATTTACGACCCACACTCTTGTACTTATACGCATACACACACTTAAATACACACTTTTTCAAAAAGCGCGTGTAAATACCTTTTTCCACGCACATACACACGCACTTGCAAAAAGAGGTATTTAGAAGTAATAACGTTTCACCGTATTCTTCTGCTAGTGTGATTTCAGATTTTAGAAATCTTTTCTTGCTCTCTCGTTGGACCAGGACGAACTTCTTTCTTGTTTCCGTTGCTACTACAAACAATTACGCTTCCTCGACGGAATTTTAGTAAAAATCATTAACAATTATACTTTTATAAGGTTCATTTGTACACTCTAAGTTCATGGCAGTAAGTTTTTGTTAACGGGTCCGTGGTAGTGATAACACTGTTGAGTGGAAACTCACACTTCGTATTATTCGCATTCTTCTCATGTATAATGATAAACTTGAATAAGTTGCGTTGATGAACAACGGTGAATCCACTACGTACTTGGTATCATAACTACATGGGCAATCAGCACAAATGAAATATCACTATTATTATTATTACTAGACGTCACGAAAATAGCTTAAATATCAACAATCACCACACGCAATACACAATAACATTTTTCCGTATGTTTCCAGCCAGCTGAAGAGGAAGACTTTAACATGGATTTTGATAGTAATTATAAGATTAAAATAATTTTGACTCAGAAACTGTAGCATTAAAATCCATCTACTTCAAAAAATTATTCCTCCGACAGTCACCTGGTGAGCAAACAAGTTCAACAACTTTATTCCGCAGTTTTTTATCCCATTGTTAGTGTTATAGATTCTTCATCGCCACAAGTCATCCAGCACAAAAACAATTACCACTCGGTCACTTTCGTCATTCTGGTGAAGAAAAAACATTCACTAAAATCTGCGGAACAAAAGTAGAATTTGATTATTAACAAGAGCTTGCTTCTGTAATGCAGTCAATTCAATTTAATAAAATATTAAAAAAGCCTAAACGATCCATCTTGTTAAGCATTCATCAAGAGGTATTACACAATCTACTGGGGAAAGCGCTTAGAAGGAGGGATGTTGGAACAGGAAGAAAACCTTGAAAAAATGATGAATGACATTACACGGACTACAATTGCCAACTTTTCCCATTTCCTTTAACTATTCATCAAAATCTAAAACGGACTCTACCATGTCCACCACGACTTGCTATTACTTTCCTCGCAACCATTTATGTAATATTAGAACGTACCTCTCGCATCATATTATACACACAGATGATGAGTTGCTGTTGCTGGGCTTATTTTATTTCATGAATGAAATTGAACACGTACGAGCCCGCAGCACCACATACACCCACAATCACACTTTGACCGTTGCTTCAATTTAGTTTGTGGGTATAATCATAAAATTCCAAGTCCCGTCAATCTTCCATCGTTAATATTTTCTTTCCCAGTTCCGTTCGGGGTTGTCGACGGTAATAACGAATTGTAGGGCAGCGGGTCGCACAGCATCACTCATTTTCTTCAATTCCTCGTGAACATCCGCAATAACATCGAAAAAACCGAGAACTTGTGGAGATGATTATGTGAGCCAGAGGAAATAATAAAGAAACTAAAACAAAAAAGAAAAAGAAAAGAAAACTGATAATCAAATGTTCCCCTCCATGGGTGATGTTGGTGGGTTTCCAGTATACTCGAATTATAGTTTAGTCAGTTATTGCACCAGCGCCTCGTTGATACTCCTTCAAAATGCATTTTGCTCACTGGTACCGACGATGTGAGCAGCAGGAGACCTCCAGGTGTTGAAACAAAACAGATACTTGGCCCACATCAAAGCAATTCAACAAGATTACCCAGAACAACAAAGTATACAAAAACAGAAACCAAAATAATGAAAAGGAAATGTCTAAAAAAAACGTAAAATCACCGTTGATCCAAAAACGGAAAATCTCCAGAACCAAAAAATAAAAAAAGAATGTTGTACGCGGATGGTATGGTTAGTCCAAGAGAGAAGAGAGAGAACTGATCAAATCCTTATTGAGCCTGTGGAATCTCGTTTTTTTCCCCTTTCAAACTTGTTTTAGATTACACAACGTTGACGAAACCCTGTAACCTTTCTTCCCCCCTTGCACACACGTATATCTATGGACCGTGATTTACTGCATGGCAAGTTTAGTACCAGAAGTGAGTCCATCCAAATAATAGATGATGATATTTCAACATGTATAACTATTTACACGGTGTCCTCCTGGATGGAAAGGACACTCTCAGGATGGTTGAATCCCAAAGCACATAGATTCCAGATTTTCCCTCTCAACAATCACAAGAGAATCTGGTAATTGATGATTTCCTCTATCAAATGATGATATCATATAGAAATGGGACAAAACACCTTTTTATTATTATCATCCCTCCCTCGCCCTCACCCATGCTCTGGCCCCCGTCCACACCACATTTACACTGAATCTCATCCAAGTCCGATGAGCACTATTTCCTTGTTCAAAAAACCGAGAAAATATAATTCGAGACCTCCGCCTTTTTCGAAAAAAAAAAGTTTATAGTTTTGCACACGGCTTATATTGGAGGTCTCACATGTACCAATTTTTGTTTGTAACCACCAAACAAAAAAAAAAACGGGGGGAAGAGACACTTTGGTAGGACTTAGTTTGTTTTAATTTTTTTGTGGGGGGTGTAAAATTCGGGGGGGTCAGTGGATGCTGGAGGGCTCAAAATAATCCGTGTTTTCTCTTGTTAAGGGTAGGATGATGATCAAGATGATGAGGTTGGAGAGGAGAGCCATTATATTATTTCCATGGCGAGTCAAGTTGATCCATTCGATTTCGGGTGATTCCCACACGATATGCCCCTCTTTTTGCCTCTTCTCCTCCTCCGCCTCCTCCTCCTCTTCTTCTTCTTCTTCTTCTTCTACTTTCTCCTTCTTCTTCTTCTTCTCCTTCCCCCTTTTTTCCCAGTCACAAAAAAAAAAAAAACTTGTAGGCTCTTACTTTCTCTTCTTTTCCTCCTCTCGGATCCTACTGTGATACATTGGGAGTTGGATGGAAGAGGAAAAGATTTGGGGTCGTAAGTCCAGGAAGAGTCTTTGGCGAGGATAGGAAAAAGGAGAGAGAATCGGGGGGAAAGAATTCTCCTTCACTTTCTCCCATGCACAATGGAAAGTGACGTGTCACTAGGTGGCAGTGACCGATCCTGCTCAAAATATTCATCTCTTCCACCCTTTAAAAACCACTCTGTACGTCTGCACTGGAACAACTGCTGGAGAAAGGGAGAAAGGACTCTCCCTCACAGAGAAGCCCCAACACACACACACACACACACACACACACACTTTCTCCAGACCTATTCCAAATTTCAGGGAATACTCTCACATGGCCCTTTCTCCAGAATTTAACCACTCTATATACAACTTTCACTCCTTCCCCAACATTCCCATAACACTCCTCTTCACGTCCTCACCACCTTCACCTTTCTCAAACAAAACCACCACTCATTATGTCCACCGCATTTCAAGTCATCCTCCCTTGCTCTTCCCACACTTTTTTTTCACCTCCTTTTCACGTCCACAACTCCAATTACACCCAATTGACCTCTCCTTGACCAAAGACTTATTTTCACCTATTCACTGGACTCAGATTTGACATGACCTAGATTACCTATTCTCACCCACATGTGTCGCGGCTTCACCCGCGGAATCTCTTCGGACCGGGACGTGACTCAACTTGAATCAGCTATGTAGGTCTGACCTATTCCTGACCCAGCCAAGACCTGCTTGGGCACTTATTAAAAAGCACTTCCGCCAACCTTACCGCACCTGAGAAGGTTCTTGACCGGGATCTGACGCAATTTGAACTTAAAACTGACTTCAACCAACCTAAAATGACCTAAAACGACCTGGAATGACCTAAAACGACTTAAAATGACCTAAAACGAACTAAAATGACCTATTCAAACGACCCAACATTGACTTTTGTGACCTGGGTCTGGCGCAATTTGAACTTAAAACTGACTTCAGCCAACCTAAAACCACCTAGAATGATCTAAAATGAACTAAAATGACCTATTCAAACGACCCAACATTGACTTTTGTGGAAGTCTGAGCTGTAGACCTGTCTAAATTTTAACTATCCAGCCGCACACCTCAGTGGATCCCGACTTGCATCTGACCTGACTTGACCGGAATGCACTAAGAATTTTCTGACAATGTTCCAATATCATCATCTTACCTGACCAAGCTAGGGCTGGTCCAAACTGAACTATAGACTAAAGTGCGTCCGAACATACCAGATTTAGACAGATTTAGATAGACCTGGAGCAACCCGATTTGAATCTAGAGCGGAAAGGTATAGCAAACGTGTTATCGACCTGACTTCTGCCTGATCAACGTAACCTAATGACTGCATAAGGTGTTTATTTATGTATTTATAAGGACCCAATATATAAATATGTAAGACCAAACAATTGCTTAGACACTTTACTTTATTTATGTAATACAATAATTTAAGGCTGATGATAGCAAAAAATTGAAATGCAGGGCTTCAAACCATTGCAACCACAGTATTTTGCTAGAATGAAACTCCGAATGGTCAATCCAAGGATGACAAGATCTCAGAAAATAATATTTAGTTATGGACCCCTTTTAGGTTTAAATAGTAACATCCTTTGCAGTCAACTTTGGGGTACCCGAGTCAGAATAGCATCAATTTAAGACCTTAGTACCTTGATTACGACCCGGAAGATAGAGGTACCATCGTAGGCCACCTTGAGGTCAGCCCCCAGATCCAATCAGTATTCTAAATGCCACCGGTTCTTGTACCAATTCCGACAGTGTAGTTTTCCAGATTCTTATTGTGATGTTCAAATCCGTGGCTAAGTCTGCTGGAATGCGGGGAAGTTGGTGGATTGCCCGTGCTGGACACGGGGTGTGTCTGCGTAGATTCGTGAGGCTGTAAATAGTACAATGCTGCTTGTTCCTTTTGAACCCTTTCTTCTCCCTTTGTGTTCCGCTATATGTGTCCTGGAAAGGCTGGCATGGAGAAAGTACGCCTCTCTCTTTACTATGCTTTTCACTCCCTAATACTACCATGCCCCAGTGTTCCAGTTTGCCAAAGTCTCTCTCTCTCTCTCTCTCTCTCCTGCTCTCTCTCTCGGTTTCTCTCTCCATTCCTCTTTCTCTTCCTCGCCGTCTCTCCTTATCCTTCCTCACAATCCATGCGGCATGCATACTGCCGTAGTAAAGTGTGAATACCCATTTGGAATTACTCGTATGTGCACATAGCCCACACGTATGGACTATACATTCCACATACATATACGCATCTCCAGCCTGTATTTAAATCCTTTTTATTATTAACTTTTTTCTCCCATTTTTAAAAGCCCTACCTCTTTTTCTTATTCGTCCAGTTTTTTTTATTTTTTTTATTTTTCCGACTCCTTTGCCGTTTTTTATGTTCCTTAGCACCATTTGTTACCCAAAGGTCTGTACAATCCTTTTTCTTCCTGACTGTGGACATGAGTATATATTTATTATTATATTTTGGACAATAGAGAGCATTTTTCTTGGTAAAAAGTACTCCCACATTTGTGAGGAGTGTATATGGTCGTATGTAACTGGATGGTGGAGAGTAATTGAAGGGAGGGGGAAGAAAAAGTCAGGGAAAAGTGAGGCCGGGAGAAGGAAGACGAGGGAAGGAGGAAAAGGAGAAAAATCAAGGAAGTTTCCTTCATCTTTTCTGACACGCTAGAACAGCATTAAATAAATATTTATTTCGGATACGCATGCATATGTAAGAAATATAAGAATCACACGAATGGCTAGAAGGAAAAGAAAGTCTTGGATTTCCCATCTGTGAAGGAAAAGAAGGAAAAAAATGGAATCACTGGGACCCCCTCCGCCTCAGGTATTTCCCTTGCGTCAAAACAAAAGTCGGGAAACGCCATAAAACGATGCCGTTTCAAAGCCGCAGTGGGCTGCGCTTTTTAAATTATTGTTCAACTCCCCTCCCCACCTAAACGGCACCACCTGCCTTTCTTTTCACTGATATTTGTCCTTTAAATCGTGCCCAAATTACCCCACGAATTTGTTTCCTCTTCCACTACCTCAAAGTGTAGTCGGAGGCTGGTAATAATTAAACAGGAAAATAGAGAGCTCCAAATTACTTGGAAAGCAACAAGTACAGTAATATTTATTAATTAGCAGGCGCTTCATTTCTCCCGTTTTTAAACGTCTCTCTCTCCCTCTCACATAAACCCGGTAGGGTGGAAGTCCCTTTTTTCTATAAGCCTACATGTATAGCCCCAAGGAAAAAAAAGAGACTTCGATAATGAAATTTATTGGACAGCTCTGGTTTGAAAAATGGTTAGGAAGGGCTGGACGAGCTCCCTCCTATAAGAGGGAATTAGTGGTAAGGCTCAAATAAAAAATTGAGTTTGTTTTTCGCGTGTATCAATTTTTATAGGTTAAGAGGAAGAACAAAGGAGAGTTTTGTACAGGGTTGCTTATTGGGAAGGACGAAGAAGGAAAGAAAAAAGACAGACGAAAGTGAGAGAGAGAGAGAGGAAGAAAAAAGAAAGAAAAGAGCTCTCCACACACCCTTATCCATCAAAGTAAAGGATGTTAATGGTGTTGTCATGGTCTCTCATGTCGTGTACGAAAGGAAAACAAACACCGGGAGAAAAGAGGGGAAAGTAAAAAAAAAGTGAGGAAACGAACAAGTGGAGGGGAGAGAGACTTGGCTGGGATACACATAAATGGTATAGGATGTAGTAAGAGATATTCTCCAGCATTTACTTACTTGAACACTAAAAGAAAAGGTATACTCCTACTTGTACATGAGTTATTCACAACAGTCTCTTCTCCACTTCTCCTTCCGCCCTTCCTTTGGCTCTGAATCTATTTTTTTCTCATTTCTTCTTCCTCCTTTCTTTTCCTTCCTCCGTCTTTTTTTCTTTTTTTAAAGATTCCCCCTCCTCAGAACCCCACATAAGGTTTTTCTTGTGTACTGCAACAAGAGAAGCAATTCAATCAACAACTACCATACGTATTCTCCAGAGATTTAACTCCTACTCCTACAGCACCTACCACCACCTTCTTCGTCCTCCTCCACATGTATGGAATCTGGTATGCGGTTGTGGTATTTCCCTTCTTCTTCAGCAATGTAAAGTATTTGTAGGGAAAGAGAGGAAAAGAGAGAGAGAGAGAAAGAGAGAAAGAGAGAAAGAGAGAGAGAGAGAGAGGGAGAGAGAGAGAGAGAGAGCTAGGAAAGAAAACAGATACGCTCATAATAATTTTATTTGGTGTATGGCTTTGCACACATGATCTTCTTTTTTTTCCACAAAGCTAGCCTTTAAGGGTGGGAGTAAAGCCAGAGTTTGTGCTGGACAAGAAAAAAAAGCAAGTGAAAATCACGTGATGAAATTGCCCGAGCAATGCCTACGCGATACACTGCCTCACACCGACACACTTGAGGCTGTCGACGTGACTACAGAACCCAAGAGTCCCTTTATCATTCACGGACTTTCTCCGCTTTCTCCCTTCCAACCGACCTGAAAATCCTTCTATGTGTGTCCTAAAGAAAGAGATACAAGTACGTACTTTTCCCTCTGTTTTAGCTCTGGACTTGGACTACATAAACCTCTCGATTTCCATCAACTTCATATAAGAATCTTCTTCTTCCTCCATTCTTTTTTCTTCCTTCAACACGGGGGAAAGACAGTGTAAAAGGAATTGTTCTTTTTTTTTGTTTCGTGATGAGGAAAAATCTCCTCCTACACATTCAATTTCTTATAGCCACAAGGATGTTTCTAGTTCCACTGGCTTTTCTCTCTCTCTGTCTCTGTCTGTCTGTCTCTCTCTCTCTCTGTGCTTTCTATTTTGTCTCGCGTGAGTATGTAGAGGGATGTATGGTCGTGAATGGAGTGTAACAGAACGTATGAATGGTAAATAACTTTCGATTTTCCAGGAGTTAGCAGCCTTATCCAGGCGTATAATATTTATATGAGATAGGGACGGGGAGAAATCAAGCCGTTGTAGTGCTATATGTTTTGGCCCTTGCCCACAAACATGTACCTACGTGTAAAGATGCACTATGGATGAAAGGAGAGAGAGAATGTGTGTTTTTCTTTCCATGTATCTCCTGGATTTATTGCGATTGAGAACGAAGGAGTAAATTCTGTGATTCTATAAATTCCCACACATATTTTGTTGGGTGGTTTGTGTGACTACACGGAACCACTACGTGCTCATTCTTCCGTGGAGAACCCCCCCAAAAAATACTGTGGTTTCATTTTGCAAATCAAAACCTCTGAAAAATAATAATAGAAAAAATATTTATGGAGAAGGTGGATTTATGTGATGTAGTAAAAAAAATCCCACCTGGTGATTTTTACTTCCTCACAGAGTACAGGGGCATTGCAGTTATTTGTTTTGCCATGGAGGGAACGAAGGTAGGTGAAATAAGTAGAGAGAATGAAAGAGAGAGAGAGAAGGAGAAAAGTGAGTGAAAACGATGATGTGATAAGAAGGGAAAGGAGATAATGAAGGCTTTGAGCCTTTTGATTTTCATAAAAAATCTGGAACAAAGGGGTTGAGCCTCCTTTTGTGAGCTAATTTAGCCATGTATCACCCGGTGGGTTGAGTGTGATGCTCAGGTATTCGTGTGGGGCAAAGTGGTAAAAAAAGGAGGATTTTTTTTTTTGGAGGGCGGGAAGAAGGACGAGAGCCAAAGTATGATCAATAAGTAATCATAGACACATACACAGTCACAGTGATTTTACAGAGAAAGACCCTTGCAAAATCAATACACATTCCGGGTATTTATAGTGGGCTACATATGGAAAGGTTATATTGCGAGAGAGAGAGAGAGAAAGAGAGAGAGAGTGAGAGAGAGAGAGAGAGAGAGAGTGAGGGGGGTAAAAAAATTGCACCTTTATTTCTCTGCCCTTTTCGGTCTCGAGGTGGGGCAGGACTACCGTTAAAACAAGAGGCGTGTACGGGTTACAGCATTTATGTATATCAGAGAGTGGAGAGACTGAGAAATCCCTTTGCCGGCTGGTGTGAACACCTAAATATGTACACGGAGAGAAGATAGGTCGACAAGTATTTTTTCCCCCTTTTGAACGTCGTCAGGTAAAATAACACGTATGTATATCTATACATAGCTCCAATGTACAACTTGTGCGTCTTTGGCTGACGATTGATGTGTATGGATTTATTGATTTTCATCTCCGGATAAATACATTAAAATTGCAATGCATATACGGCCATGGATTATTATATTTTCCTCCTACATTTTGTGTCATCATAAATTTCTATTTTTTCCTCTCCTGATTATATTTAGTCAAGTCGTCAATTTGTCCCACTTGGACTTTTCTCTTTCATATACATTTTCTCCTTTTCCTTTTCCTTCTCCATATACCGTTATGTTTGCGGTGGATCAATAAAAACTGTTTCTGACAACTGGCTCTCTCTCTCTTCCTCCTCCTTTCCCTTCTTTCCCAGGCACTTCCAGCTCCAAGAACGAGCTGTTTACTTGTCATTGTATGCATATCGCTCATTATTATTTTAACTCCTAACACATGGAAAAATGACAATGTCTTCCTTGTTACGCCAAGGATTTGACAAAAATATGAGAGATAATTGGGAGAGTGAGTGGCGTGAAGGACTGGAACAGATCCATAACTCGTGTAGTCAAGTTTCTATCATTAGAACAGCCGGTTTGAACTAGCACGAATAGACCCCCGTCCTTCCTCTATTTTACTCTTTTATAAGGAGTAAAATACTCCTTTTATCCGTACTTGCCACAGGAGTGGGACGAGACTGGAGTTGATAGTATCCAAATCCAAATCAATTCCCTTTCTAGTTGATTCCCAATTTTTTACTTGACATCAGAAATTACAAATTCTCCCTCGGAGCTGGGCTCGAATTCTTGCCCAAGTGTGGAAGCTTTGCGAAAGAAAATGCGGATGAAATCTGATGTCATTTATGGCAATATTATCTTTTATTGACTTCCGTGCCTCCAGTATAAAAGGGTTCTGCGACACAAATGATTGCGATGCAGGAGAAGACTCAAAAGCGCTTCACGTTACCCGAGGAATTCCCAGGAAACCCCGAGAAATCCCAACATACTTGTGGTCAATTCCAATAGCCGTCTTTGAAATTCCTGGCGCAACGTGAAGCGGCACGAGATTCCTCCTGGCACGATTTGTTTACGGAGGCAATCACTGGCTACACGTGTAAAGGTACATAATGAGGGAATTTAACCAGAAAAATCCGATACATTCGATTTACATGGCGTAAATAAATAATAAATTCGTGATTGTGCCCCTTTTTTTATTGTCCAATTCCCTGCTCATTAGTTTCCGCAGAAAGCATGGGTGCAAAGACCATGAAACCTTTTTTTTATAACACCTGGAATGCAACACATAGAATGGGTGCTAGAATTTGGCACAGAGCTGATCGTTTCTACGAGAAAAAAAACTTCAATTACACAGCCTCTGTACACATGATTTTGGTGGAAGAAAGACCTTTTTTTATGACTGTGGACCCTACCACTAACCATAACTTTAGTGTATCACCTCCCGAGGAAGGGACATTTTATATTCATTGGCTTCCATTTATTCCTCTGCCGAGTCACAAAGTACCCACATAGAAACAATGGTCACAAAAAAAGTCATCTGAGCATCGGAGCCGGTAAAGTTAATGTTATGGAGCTACTGTGTGTGTCTCAATCTCCACATTGGGAGGCTGATCCAGAGACGAAAGCGAGAGACGACCAGGAGGAAGAGACATGCGACCAAAGCGAGAGGAGAGCTGGAGAAAGAGACTGTGTACCTGGAGAAAGCGAGACTAGAGATGGAGAGAGCGACGGGATATCTGGAGAAAGTGAGAGGAGAGATGGGGACAGAAAGAGGACAATTGGAGAAAGCAAAAGGTGAGGAAAGTCGGAGAAAGTGGAGATTATAGAGGGAAGGGAGAGGCAAATAGGATAAGAAAGGAAGCCCAGAAAGAGAATGAGCTTTAGCTTAACTCCAGAGGACTGGCGGTAATAGAGAAAGGAGTGACGCTCCTAAAAAGATAAAGACATGACAAACATTTAAGCTCAGAGCGGCTTGTGTGTCCCTCGCTGATAGAGTGAACGAGGGAAAGCGAAGAAGAATGTGAATGAAAGCTTTCTCCCTTCATACCACACGGCTCTCCGTCCTTC
>JAQGBT010001042.1:0-37059 GCA_034698585.1 Disparrhopalites patrizii | reverse complement strand
AAAGAGAAAAAAGAGGGAGAAAGAGAAAAAAAGAGAGGGAAAGAGAAAAGGAGAGAGGGAAAGAGAGAGAAAGAGAGAGAAAGAGAGAAAGAGAAAGAACGAGAGAGAGAAAGAAAGAGAAAGAAAGAGAGAACGAGGGAGAAAAAGCGTGGTCACGGAACGATAGAGAGAAAGGAGAGAAAATGAATGGGAGGCTTTCTCATTCAAGTCCCTTTTGCCACATGCCTTTAACAATGATAATCGGAGTCAAAATTTGGAGTTTGACGTCGGTGAAAGCTGCGACTACGGTGGTTGTTAGGAGTGTCTATAGGTTTGGAAAGAGCTCTGTAGCGTACCTCAAGTACCTGCCAAGTGGAGATAATGTTATTGCTTTTACCGCGTCTTATGGTTCCATGTTGACAAGCAAAAGCTTCTGCACCATACGTGTACATACCCCCCGATAGAACGGGTACACATACATTCGGGGTAAATGGTACCCTTATACACATAGCTTTTGCAAATATAATTCCCTTCCATCAACTCACCCATACACACACACTCACACACGGAGTTTTCACACTTTCATGTAGACCCAGGTGGTGCTCTTATACACTTGTACGTACCAGGGAAAATTATAATTTCCCATCATGTAAGTACACAATAGACGTTCAGAGACGATGGGAGAGACAGAGGAGGGGATCCATTAATATGATTATCTTTTTCCTCCGAGTTTATTATCATATTTTATTGAATGTGCTCTCTGCTCTCTTGAGGAGGATGTTTTGTTAATATTCCATGTTAGTACTACTACTACTACTACAGCTTGTTTCAATGGATTGGTGTAACAATGTAAACTCCATAAAATAACAACTCCTTCGGGCTTAGCATGGTAAACAATGGATTTCGTGTTATTACCGCTGATAGTGCGGGGCATTATATTAAGAAAAAACGCAACTACTACCATTTACTACTAGGTCTGTTTGTAAACATTGAGAGATCCTCTTATGCCGTCACAGTGGCACAATAGTCACAAAAAGACTGCGAGCTTGTAACTTTTGAACATGATTATGAAAATGTTTTGGGGATATAAAAGGCAACGCCCAAAGTGTTACCATCCACTCCTTGATGATTGTACTCTGGATGTGTTGCTTACAAGTACTCTTGAAAAGGCCCGGGACCTCAAAAGGAGGGAGGAGGAGATGGAGAATATTTCCCCCCATAAAACCCTCAGAACAAGAGGACTCCGTCGATGGGGTCTTCTTTCCAACTTAATCAATAAAGGTTCATGTCAATGGCAGGAATAGATAAAGAAATATGGAGGGAGCAAAAAGGGAAAAACTTTTTTTTTTCCTAAAAAGAAAACTACGGTGCTCACTTGTTTTAAGACAGGGTGAAAGTATTTGTATTTCTATTTTTTTTAATGTAAAAGTTATGGAACCAATTCATGTGTAGATATCCCAAGAAAAAATCCCGGTGTAACTTTTATGTTCAATGTTTTCAAGGGGAAAGGTTATAAACTGCTTTTTTTTTGGCTATGCACTACTCACTATGGAAGGGGAAGTATACACATGGCTTTATATATGTGCAAGAAATAATTGTGCAACCATTTATCCGTGCAAAGGAGGAAAGGGAAAGGATTGATCCTCTTTCTGCAAAAGGTTAGGGGAAGGAAAGGAAGGAAGAAAGCGTGGGTATGTATATTTACACTCTTCCTGTTTCTCTCTCCAGGACCCTTTTTTAATGTACGACAGGAGGGAGCATTTGGGGCATTGTGAATAAAGTTTTAGGCTATAGAGGAAGCCGGGAAGGAGGGTGGGTGACGGCAAAAGGAAGGACTTCTTCCACTTTTGCCGGTATACTTTGCTCCCCATGCGGAGCTATAGGATGCGGTAATGCCGTTCAGAGGAAACCCAGACTTCCTTCCATGTTTCCTCACTCTCGTCACAGCTTTCTACACTCAATTAAGCACATTTTGGCGTTATTTGTGATCAAATATGTCTCTTAAAAAACTCTTACAAAATTAATTTGTCACCAAGAACATGTCTTTGTAATTTAAAAATAAAATAGTCTCTTAACAATAAGTCAATGTCTATAAGTCTTTAAAAAATCAATTTTTAATTTAAAAAATTAATTTACAAAAATTGATAAATAAATAATAAACATTTGAAGGGAAGTTCTGCTCATCGCTTAAACAATTGATACCGTTTCATCTCGGTTCAATATGATACAGGAAAAATAATGATTGACTTATTCTTTAGCCCCTCATAACCATATGTCTATCTTCCTGCTGCTAAACCCAATCCTGCTTTAAATCAATTTCAGAGTCGCTATATTTCTATATATTTCAAATTCAGTGAACTTCAAACAGAGCTGAAGGTACTGAATGTTCAATTTTTATTACGAATTGAATTATATTTTTTCTATTTCAAATCCAACAAGACGCATAAATTTAGAGAAGTGGACTAACCAAGAATCTAAAGAGTTGGGGAAATAATATTTTTAGACATAAACAATTTAACAAATGGGTATTTTTATGTTTTTTAAACTTGAAACATTGATTAATAGCCTTTTAATAACTGCTGCAAATCACTTTGAGGACGACAGAGGGACAAACAAAGGATTGAGCGCATCCATTCTCCATTCTTTTCCCCTTATTCCCTCATTGCTACAAATATACAAGTCTCAGATGCTTGTTTGTTAGAGTTGATCATTTACTTCATTAACGTGGAACAGAGATGACAATATTTTGCTCCCTGGAGAATATCGACATCACTGTCGACATGATAATAGAGACATTAATTATTAATGAGAAAAGAGAAAGACAAAAACTAGCAGGAAGGAGACAACGAGAGAGAGAGAGATCAAGGGCATGAACATATCCGAGACAGATGTATATAAACTCATTATAATCCCTTTATATACTATGTATATAATTTCCTATATTTCTTTAAAAAATGGAGAAAGAAGCGTCACCATAAGCAATTGCAGAACAATAAAGGGAGAGAGAAAACTATCGAGAGACAAGACGGTTGGAAGGAACGTACACATGCAGAGGCAGAGGTAAGCAGAAAAAGAGGTAGAGTGTGAGATAAAGAGAGAAGTTAACAGATAGAGAAAAAAAAGGAGCGACAGCAAGAAGGGAAAGGGAGAGACTGAAGAGAGAGAGAGAGAGAGAGAGGAACGGAGAGACTAAAAAGAGAGAGAGAAGGAGAGACTCAAAAGAGAGAGAAAGAGCGACTAAAAAGAGACTAAAAAGAGAGACAAAGAGAGACTAAAAAGGGACTAAAAAGAGAGAGAAAGAGAGACTAAAAATAGAGACTAAAGACAGAATTAATAGTCTAAAGAGACTAAAGAGAGAATAAATAGTTTAAAGAGATCAAAGGGAGACTAAGGAGAGACGAAAGATAGGATAAAGGTAGACTAAATAGACAAAAAAGAGAGAGAGAAAGAGGGAGAAAGAGAAAAAGGAGAGAGAGAATGAAGTGCCAAGTCCCTTTGAGATTTCGTGTAAACTGTTGCTTTCACATACATAATACAAGCGTAAATGCGTGTGTCCCTCAGCCCTGAGCTACCCATGAATGGGTGAATGGAAGGAAATGTAAGACCTGGTCGAAGGTACACAAGGTCGACATTCCCCTGCAAGAATGAAGCTCAAACACGTAGGAAATTGTTCTTGAGGTGTTCGGGCATACAGTCAAAAGATGAACAGGTAGTGAGAAAGCCTCCAGGCATATGAGGACCGGCCCAAAAGTTGCTCAGGTGTACAAAGACGAGCGAGAGGTCCTTAATTTTGAATCTGTTTCTTTCGGAAGCAGTCAAATGTTTGTCTTCACAGTAGTAGTATCAAAAAATATACGATCCTTTTGCGTACAGCCAACGTCATTGTTGTAAATTGTTTTAGTATACATTTTATTAATTATTTGTTTTCATTTTAATTACACACCCTCAGCAGAAATATTCCCAGGAGAAAAACAGCACACTTAGTATGGGAAGTCAATCGTACAGCCTAGATTGTGGTGTTAGCCGCCTCATCAAGGACTTGTCATCCCTCCTGGAGGATGCAACGACAGCGGATCTGATATTTTTTGTCGGCGTCAAAGAAATCCCTGTTCGGTGTCATTCCATCATCCTTCGAAGTCGGTAATACAGTTATTATTTACAAAGGACGGGTTTTCTTTTGTTTTAAATCCTTCCAAGTATTCACAATTTATTCCAACACATTCTTAATCCGTTGAATTTTTTGTAAACGCTGAAATAATTCAAAAGTATACACATCTTTATGAAACATTTTTGTAACCAAATGGTATGTGTTGGAAGTATAATACAAAAAAAAAAAAATACAACGAAATGTTGAAAGAACAAACTAAATAATTGCAACCCGCAGATTCTCCTACCATGAGCGTGTACACTATAATTAGTGAGAAACTGGTTTGCGTCTTTTCACCGAAAAAAAAAGTATTCCCTGTAATCAAGTAGAACCTTTCTCTCATATCAAACCCTTTCCCTTTTCTGGTATACAGAATGAGTTTCTTTGGCTTGGAGAGGATGGTTTGTAAAATGCCCTTATAAAATGTATACATATGTAATCCTTGTAGAATTTTTGCTCATTTCAATCAAGTCAACGAACATCCGTACATGTGATCTTATAATAGGGAGCTATTATGTAAATATATAATATCTCCCCATTTGGCAGAGTAACATTGGACAAAAGGAGCACTCACATGAGCTTTAAGAAGAAGAATGAGATAGCTTTTTTTGAAACAATAACTTGCTCGGAATGGGCTGTATTTGTTTTTAAATAAGAGCGAGACGGGGAATGAGGAGGAGGAACAGATAGACAAGAGAGAGAGACAGAGAGACGGAAACTGAGCGAGACGAAATGAGGTAGAGGGAGAGAAAATGAAGGAGGAAGAAAAGGCGAAGGAGAGACCCCAAGACAGAGAGATAAAACTGGGGAGTTTGACAATAAGAGACGACGAAACGAAAAAGAGATGACAAAACGAGTGCGAGGGAGATAAAGAGACGGTTGAAACGTGTATTGGTGAAAAGTCATGGAAAGGCCAGTTGTTTTACATTCATCTGTTGTCTGTTTTTCAGGTGCAAAGCTTTTAGAGGGGAAACGACCAGATTCCCTGATGTGACGCCCGATGTGTTCAAAATTCTTCTAGGGTATATTTACACTGGGAAGGTACAGCAAAAAAAAAAAAAACCAAACCCTCACGTAGCTACTAATAGTATAGTGTGCATTTAAAAGTTGCTCCAAATACCATGTCCTGGAACACCAAGGGGGAAAAGCATTGCTGACGTTTAAGCCCATTTTTCTCAAATTGTAAACAAACATGATTCGGACACGTTTTTAGCTCCTTGTTTGGCAGTTTTGGAGAGTGTCGTGTAGCAAGAAATATTATGTGCTCCGGAGACCTTTAACATTGGTATGCCACTACAACCTTGTTTCTATTTTTTTTTTGCAGTTTAATGTTGATCACAATAACTTATTTGATCTCTTCTCCATCGCCAGTGAGTTTGGTAAGTGTTCTAAAGTTGGGCTTTATTACTTATTACGTTATTTTTATGTATACGTACATAAATATGTCGATGAATTACGTACGCCGTACGTATACATACATATGTTGGGAGGCGAAGAAAATCCGATGTTTTCTTTCTCGCTTTGCGTGAAAAGAAATGGAGATAAAAAAGTCATTTTTAGTAAGGAATAGTAATGAAGTGTATAAAAGAATTGATTTTCCAGATGCTCTGCTTTCAGAATTTACTTTCTCCTTACATGATATAACTATGAGATATAATGGGGTGCAAAAAAAAAAAAAAAGGAAATTAAGTCAAACAAATTTTTTTTATTGCAGGCGTAGAAGATTTGGAGGGGACGTGTGAAGAGATTCTGTGTGGAAGTCTGGACTCGAATAACGTGTTCAATCTTTTAAATGCAGCCTTGGTTGCTAAGCAGAAGGGGAAAAAGTGTATGGATCGAATTATTGATAGATGCGTATCCTTTGTGGGTGAAAATGCATCCGAAGTTTTGCAGTCCACGGGCTTCCTCTCCATCTCTCAAAACTGTTTAACGGCTCTTATTGATGCAGACAGCGTAAGCCATTTTCTATCCTCATAAATTATGGGGAAATTGAATTTTCTTAAATGGAACCTTAATTACCAGAACATACACCTCTAGTGCTATCTCTAGTATCTCTACTACACACATACCTATCTATATATTTTATATCATGCCCAATAACACATTTTTTTCTGTTTTATGCTTTTTTCACATGCAACCCTTCTCGGAAAATCTACAGTTATGCATTGAAGAAGAAGAAGTTTGGAGGTGTGTTTTGCGATGGGCACAATTTCAAGCTGGCGTCGATCGTCATGTGAGTTGTTGGTCGGAATCCGAGAGACTTAAAGTTGCAAAATATCTCACACCCGTTATCTCCTACGTACGCCTCCTTCTAATTGGTACACCAGAGATCTTGTCTCTACAATTTATTTTATTTTACAAAAAAATATGCAATGTTATTCAGTAAATTTTTATTATGAAAAGTATGCATGGACGTCCATGCATATATGGGCGGATTACGTGCCGTATGTAACATGTGACAAAAATAAGGATGGCACAGCTGTCAAGGATCATGAACTTTGTGGGTGAACTTGTGTGTGTCTTCATGTACATGTGCATATTTCTTCTCCCGTTGATCCCCCTCTATTTTTCTTATCTTTCTTAACTTTTGGAAAGACTCGAGGGTGTTCGCGGAAGAAGTGGAGCCAACTGGTTGCGTCCCCATGGCTTTGTCGTTGGAACGCTACCGATTCGCTGCACTGCCACATCAATTCCATGAAACTGATCCAAGGCTAACACCTCGTAACTCACCCCGTCTCTTCCAATCCTCGTCCATAATTAACAACGAGAGAATCATTTTGGGACGAAAGCTCAACGAGTGGTATGGGTCGGCGAAACAGTCCTGGAGATGTATTTATCGGGCATCCCTCCACGGCTTTGGAGCTGACTCCTTCCACAACCATTGTGATGGCATTGCACCCACTTACGTCGTGGCTCTCATTCAAAATGTAAGACTGAAAAAGACTTTACGATGTGACCAACAGAGTATATATGTACAGAGAGACGGTGTAGATTGGGGGTAACGTACGAAAGAGAGGGAATAAAACATTGTAAAAACAAGGAGACAAGGAAAACAAGGAGAAGGGGGAAAAGGTTAGGGGAGAGAAGACAAAGAGGAAAGTCAAGAGAGGGGAAAGGGGGAGAGTAGGAAGAAGGAAAGCGAAGGAAAGAGAAATATAACATTTTTTAAATTGAGAAAGAAGGAGAGGATGGCAAAATCAGCAAAAAATGGAGAGAAGGAGACAAAGGTAAATTCACACAAGAAAGGAGACAAGAGAGAAAGGCAAAATCGCAAAAACAATGCAAGGAGTAAAGTAGAAAAAGGTGTAAGCAGGAATAAAAAGGAAGGAAATCGAGAGAAAATCAAAATCAGAATAAAATGGAGAGAGAACGAGAAAAAGGTAACTTCAAAATTAAATGCAAGAGAAAGAAAAATCAGAAACAAAGTTTAGAGAGAAGGAGAGACAAAATCAGAATAAAATGGAGAAGTGGAGGAAGGCAAAATTTAAAAAAAAAATGGAGAAAAAAGAATAGGAAGACAAAATAGTGAGCGAGAAGAAAGAGCCAGAGAGACAGAAAGGAATGACAAAACAGCCAAAAAAGGGATGTCGAAGTGTCACAAAAAAATCCTAGTGGCACCTTCCTAGTGCATACTTTGCTAAGAGTTCTATTTAAATTATCCAAAGAGCACTAATCAAGTGATTAGAACCAAAATCTTCACATAGCTCCATTTAAGTGTGTTAATAAATCTGAATGAACATGTTCTTCTTCCCTCATAGTAATTCTAGGCAAAGACTCTCCAACCAGGGAACATGTGTATTGTGTATACATGTATGTATATGTAGGTTTGTTTTCTTCCACCAATTTAGTTCATTATGGATTTACTTCCACTTGGATTGACTCTTGTTCCCGAGGATTTAAAACAGTGTTGTTTTAGGAAGGAGAATGCTTTTTATCACAAGTCTAAAACATGAGAGCTTCCTTGTAATACCTCCACACATGTCCCATAAGAAAAAGCGTGGAGTCTCCCTTCCTGATCCCCGCAGATACTCACCGAGTCTTCTATACTGTAGGAAAAGTCTCTCTCTCTCTCATGTACAACATGACAGCTCTTCTTGTCCGTGTACCTTCCCTTTCCTTATTTTTTTTTTGTCTTCACAACCAGATCACATTGTGTTAGTTAAGTGTCAAACAATTTGTAGTCAAATCCAAGTTCAGTTTTTGAGTTATCAGCAAGAAGTTAAAACAACAGTATCAATCTTTCAAAAGCTTAGATAGGTAAATAAACTGCGGATGTGTTCCATTTCATGATGATAGCATTATTACGCACCCTAAGCCACAGATGGGATGGAGGGAGCTGGGCTGGGAGTTTGTAAGGATGAAGTAAAAGTGGGAGTGATAGGAAGTATTTAGCAGGAATCCCGATTAGTGTTCCCCACAATGCCCTCTGAAAGCTTCTCAGGATGTGTGTATATATAAATAAGCTTTTTTTTAACTCAAAGTGAGCTTCCTTCTCACACACATTTTTTCCTCCTCCTCCTCCTGCTCCTCCTCCTCCTCTGAATTTTGCTCTGCTTTCCTTTTTCAAAGAGATCAAGTGCAGAAGTTTTTCCAAAAAGCAAAGAACATACATATACTCGATTTTTTTTACCCTTTCACGTTTACTTATTTTACTGGACCTGTGCTTCTTGAGACTTTTAGTGTTATTATTTATTATCATTATTATGAGGAAAGAGATGCAATCACAAGGATCACAAGGAAGTTGTATATGGCAGGAATTTCAGCAACGTCAGGATCCGGAAGGCTGAGGGAGCAGAAGAAAGTGATATCGGGGAGAGAGAGAGAGCAATCAAGGGAAGAGAAAATCAGATCGGGGGAAAAAGAAAGAAAGAGAAATGCCGAGGAGGCAAGACAGAGACAAGCAGAGGGAGAATAAAGAAAATACAAGAGAGAAAAATAAATGGAGAAAATTATGATAGTGGGAGAAAAAAGGTCAAACGAAGCGACATAACAGGCGATTGAGATTGAGAGAGAGAGAGAGAGAGAGAGAGCAAATCAGGCAGAGTGGAAAAGAGAGAGACAGAAGATATTGACAGAGGTAGAAATGATAGAGACAATATAGAGTGAAGGTGAATGAGACAAAATCGGAGAAAAACAGGTGTTACAGGTCTGGAGAGAGAGAAATAACGAAATACGGAAATAGAGATACAACAATAAAAGAGAAAGAAACGAGTAGATACTAACAAGAGAGACAGAAGAAGGCAGGACGAGAGGTTAGGAGAAAAATAAAGAAAGAGAGGAAACCGGAGAGACTTTTGGGGGGAAAAGAGGCGCAGAGATTTTTTGTCAAGTAATGAGAAGATTGTAAAGAAAGTACAAAAGGCTGGGCCATCTCATTGTTTGTTATTTTGTGTTCTTAGACAAAATGGATCTGCGGTGGCTTTTCGGATGTGGCTTGGAGTCGCTCGAAAACGCCCCGGTATGCCACGTCAACAAAATCCTTCCTATTCTGTTTTGATGGGAACAGTTCCAGTTCCAGTGCGGAGCCCATCAAATTCAATGTAGTCAAAAAGCACTTTGCCCTCTGTCATGACTCAAAGTAAGGCCATTGAAGCTATTAGGTATAATAATCGTTGGAAGAGTAATGGCACTATCTTTTTTTTAACGATTCCGACTAATGGATTTAGTGGACGCATGTACTGATAGCTGTGACCCGCTTTTTCCCTGCTAAAAAAACTTTCTTTAGGGAGGTGGAGGAGGATGAGAAGCCATAAATGAACCCGATTTCCTGCTTTTAGTAGTAGTGCTGATTTTTTTTGTTACCTTCATACATATTTACATGTATATATATACTTATATGTAAGCTTCAAAGTAATATATCAAAAGTCGGTAATTATTTTTCAATGCCACCTACTTTTGTGTGTGGGCTTGTGACAAATTATGTACCAGTATAGCAGACATGACTTTCTGCGGAGTCTCACAAAAAAAGGGTTAATTTTGCCTTTGGAAGCGGCAGATAAAATATTTCCCCAAGATTTATTACAATACATGTGTCTCGGCTTTTTTACCTTTTTTCTTCCTTGTAATTTTTGCTTATTTTAATAATCCCATTCAAGGTGGAGGTTTTTTTTTTTTTTGCTTTTTAAAAAATAGCACAACCATTTTTAAATGTGTTTGTTTATGTTTTCGTGGGAATTGAAGGTGAAGAGTTACTCAAAAATGACTACTTTTTTTTCTCGTCTGTAATAAAATTGCAGTAGTGGTCCAATTTTCGGAGCTGGAGCTGATCTGTACATTTCTTCGATGTGCAACAACAATTCGGATTCCTACTCCAATCTCCCACATTCCTATGAGAGTGAGACTGGGGCGGACCCTCCTGAAGTCTTATCACCCTCGTATCACTTTACTCTAGCAGATTATGAAGTTTTTACTCCTGCGACGTGTAATGGATCTTAAAGAGAGAGAGGAGATTTGGGACGGATGAATTGAGTCTCTTGTCATATATCTTCCAACGGAGAAAAATATTCTTGGGGTGTCTTTTTTTTTTACTCTCAGAGCTCACAACCATTTAACAAAAAAGGTTCCGGAACTCTTCCTAATTTTTTTTTCTCTCCACGCATTACAAATTGACTATTACGTCGAGTCTGTTAAGTCTTCCGGAGACGTACATGTGTATAGATGTAATATACCCGGGATTCCGTAATGGTTAATGTAAATCTCCGCATGGTATACTTTCAACCATCATGACCTAAAATATTCCTATTATAGAAGAAGAGATTATAATATACATAATTTCTCTTCTTCCCACAAAGCTCTTTCTCAGAGCAGGGATGAACGATTTTCCTGGAAAAAAGACAAAAAATATTATTTTTTTTGAAGGGGGACGCTTTTATTGTAATGTTTACCCCAGGTAATCATTGTGTATTTATTTTATGTAATAAAAAGATGTGTTGGTAACATGGGTGAATCGATGGCGCTGTCCTTTGCTATTTGCGTAATAAACCTTCGAAATATTTCTAATCATATTTCTAGCCTAAACCTACGCAAGGTGAATTGCGTGGTGGCCACAAGCCGAATTGTGCATAATGAACCAAAATATACACACTTTAGTAAGCGTACGTAAAACTACAATTTTTAGTCTTCTTTCACATAAACTGATAGAAGGTGTCCCTCTCGCTCGTGGGAAGCATATTTTTGACACAAAATTGCGATTGATATAAATATATATATATACATATACCTATGTATACACACATGTACATTTATGTTGTGATATCCGTCTGATAATAACTCCATTTCGCAGACATCACAAAAAGTGCGCAACTTAGAAGATATTATTTTCTTATCTCGTATCGATTTCCCACCTAATTTCCTCACTAAATTTCATTGTCGACTTGCAACAAATCCTGTTTTAGTCGATCGTCTATTTCTTTCTCTCCCAATATATAAGCATGAAAAAATTTTCAATTGGTTTACAAACCATGAATAAAAATTGAAAAATATAGAAAATGTCAAAAAAAGAGTTACGCGAGGTCAGAATTAAATCCAAAGTGGTGTAAAACGTACTGGGAAGTACAATTTACAGAATGCTATTCTTCATTTTTGTACGCAGAGTACACAGAGCTTCACCACAGTAGTTCGCCGGCTTTTAGCATTACAGACAATAGACCGGGGAATATCCTATTTATTAAAGAAGTACATACAAAAGTACTTATACAATAGCAGCTATAAAATGAGCGCACCAATTACTTAATGCAGACAATAATATTAACTACTATTCATGTACAACCCAAAAAGTTTACATTGCATAATAATCGCCTTCGTTTGAAGCCACACTGAAGGACATGAAGCCATTTATTCCCATTTTTACTGTATACAAAACCTTCCCTTGGCTCTATCACACAAGAAAAGTAAATTTTTTACTAACTCCAATGTATGCATTTCCTCTGTTACATGCTGAATACGCAAAAGATTGTAGTAATTGCTTTAGTCGAGGAACAAACAACAACCACTGCAATAAACAGCTGATTGGGAACGATGCAATAACAAAAGTTAGAAACTATTTTGTTAAATTCCCAAGCCAGTGATAAAAGTGCCGGGTGCTGTAGAGTTCCATTTTTGACATTTTTGCGACCTCGCATTCATTGTACTTTTGACTCTAAAGCAATAACTTCTCATTTATCCCCTAAATTTAGTTAACGATTAAATTACCTAACATATGTAATTTTTTTAAATGCATGATTTAGTCATCAAAAGTCCGGTGTAGGTCCTGCCTTATCTACCAAAAACAAATACAGAAAGGGTTAAAGCCAACTATTGGAGCTCATTTGGACACGTCGTTTGAGACATCTAGGTTGAGTAATGAACAAACATTTGTAGCCAGTGCTCACAAACATCTCTCTGGTGGCACTGAGTACACCCATAATTATGTACATATGTGTGTGCGTGATCAAAGGGGGAAATTTTGGAATGTCTATACAGTCTTTTTCACATAGCAGAAAAAAAGAGCGAATTCTATAGACAGTCAGTAGTATTGCAAATTGCAGTTGCAGTATATAAAAAAAGACACTCCTCGACTCCTCTCCTACGCTCCTCTGCGTATAAAAAGTATAGGTACGTACATAATAACATGCCGCCTGCCGCTATCCCGAGAAGAAAGGGTTAACAACACTTTAACACCTTGAGAAAAATCAAGTATCGTCCCTTTTTCTTTCGAGAGAATGCCGTAATAAAGGGATTTCTCTGAAAGAAATGTACGTATGCATGTACCCGTGTTAATTTTTTTTCTTCTTCCTTTTTTTGAAATATTTTATACGCCATATATAAAACGCTTGTTTAAAGGAGGACGTATAGGTACATATGTTTTGCGGCATTTAACCCTTCCTTTACCTACACCACTAATTGAATAGAAAAGCATAGACTTGTAGAAAGAAGAGCTTTTTCTTCCTCTCCTTCCCGTATAAAATATACAATGCACTCTTGAGTATATTTAAGAGTACACTGGATGGTTGTTAATAGTATCGTAGTTGCTAAATAAAAAAAGTCAAGCATTTTCATGCATGAGCCTCCGTATTAAAAAAAAAAGCATGGTTCTTTTATACCATTCCCTGGTGTGGAACGGACGTTAAAAAAATCCTGGCGTAGAAGAAGAGCTGAAATAAGAAGAAGAAGAAGCAGAAAATGAAAAAAGGAATGGCAGAAGACGAAAAAGAATGGAGAAAAGGATAAACTGTGGAGTGGAGTACTCAAATGTTTGCAACAAACATGTTCTTTTACATCACTTCACACATAATAGCATTACTATACGGGATTTGAGGGCCAAAAAAAAAAAAAGAGGAGCCACCGATAAAAAAGAAGATGATGAACATTGGCCAGTAAATAAATGCTAAGGAAAGAAGTCCATGGCAGCTTCCTCTCCTTTACCCAACGAATAGTTGTAATACACGTAGATTTTTTTTTTGTCCTGGGAATACAAAACAAGAAAATAAGGCTAACACGAAATAATTCATTCATCGTGGTTTCATGAACCCAGTAAAAAATCGGATATATTCAGTTCCATCCCATAACACAGTCACAAGGTGGTAACAAAAAAAAGTGGAGGGAAATTTCCTAGTTTTTTTTCGGAGAAAATCGGGGATTTCCTCGAAGTGAAAGAGAGACAGAGAGAGAGAGCGAGAGAGAAGTGTCAAGTTTATTGTTGTGCATTTTTTGTTACTGTTTACCACGAGTTCAAATATTTTTTTTAAAAGTCCCAGTGCTTCCCATTGAATAGGAACGGTTACTAATATTACATTTTTGAGTAATAAGAGATAATATTTGTGTGTGTTAAATTGACATTAATTTCGGCCGGAATCAAGTGCTCTGCCACTGATAAGGGACTCAGTGGGGAGGTCGAAGAAGAAGAAAGTCAACTTGGAACAGTCCCCTAATTGTGTGAGAGATTTTGACATATCCACTTTGGAAAAAAAAACGATTTCTATATTAAAACACTTGCTCCAGTGCAGTACAAGAACTTTTTAGACAGTAGGCGAGTGTTGTGGTAGTAAATATTTTTTTCTTCTGGTAATAGAGAGCCTTTTAAAATATAAATCACACAAGTTTTGCTACGATACGAAGGCGGTTTTGAATGGAGTTTTTAAGCAGTGCTCTCACGCTCACAATTTCTTTCGGGTGGGAAAAATAGTCAGTTAGTCAGTGTATTATACATATGGAGAGATATATCAGTTGAAAAAAGACGTAACGTATTATTCAGTGTATTCACTTCTTTGCCTCTACGCATAAGTGGACATATTTGAGTATTTAAAAACATATGAATACATACCATACACAGGGTTTTTTTTTGTACCAAGAAGAAAACATGCAGTAACTATATAAGAATAGGATAGGATTTCTAAAATCATATAAAATATACATGCGTGTGTCCATACATACATAGTACAGGAGTAGTCTCTGTGAATCTGACAGCTGTCTCACTGTCTCCTCGTTTGTATAAGCCACCCCTTAAAAAAAGCCTTTAGGCTTTTAACTCTCATACGTTTTATTTTGTCTATTCTTATATAGGGACAAAAAAAAAATTAAATTCGTTTAGCGTGAATTTCACTCCTCCACTAACTGTGAATCACTAAAGTTAGTCGGGGAAGGGGAGTCGAAATTTGTGTGATTTTCACGTTTTTGTGAACCCATACCATACAAATATATGTAAAGAAAATCCTCTACTCCGATATAGAATTCAAATTGCCTGGTGCAGAGGAAAAGAAATCTGCCGGTAAGTAATTATTATTATCCATTTCCTTCTCTCTCTTTACCACATTGTTTTTTTTTGTTTATTTCCATCCTCAATTTCCTCCATAGTTAGGAAACATCCTATAGAGTTGTGTGGAAAATTTGACAGTTGTATAAAGCCGTACGAGGTTTTTTCGCTCTTTTTTGACACCGGACTTTCTACAATAGAAAAGGCAAATTCTTTCGGAATAATATTAGTCCTTTATAGATTCTCCTGTCAAAAAAAAATATTTTTGACGTATAGGAAGGAACATTATTCACAGTCAGTTTTTTTTTTTTGCCAGGAACAATAACACAATATTTTCGTGGGACAATCGCAACCTTTTGTGTTTTCTTTGTACAGTGAAATAAGACAAGAAATTTCTATGAGTGTTTCAGAGACCATTGTTTACTCAAAAACAAATAGAAGAAAGACGGTGAATTAAATCCTGGGTTTTATTTTAATTTTAAAATTGTTTCTACTATAAAGTTTACATCAGAAATTGTCATTTAATGTTCTCTATTTTCATAACATGTGTACAGGGTGGGAGTATTTAGGGGAAGCAGCATGTGTGGGCATATTTAATATGGGATATGCGCCATAATGTCTTTTACTATCACAAGGTGTGATTTTTTTTCAACAGCATATGGTTAGTAATTGTACCGGTGATGGAAATGCCGTAAAAGGCTTTTTTTGGAGAGGTACTAGTAAAAGCTACTAGTTACAATTTATTTTCTAAAGGGAAAAAAAACAAACATATTGTCAAACGGCCTTCATCATCCCCAGGATAAAGTCCATCACAGTAATAATACTTTATCCGCAAACAGATTCTTTTTTGTTGCACATTTTGGTGAAGGCCTTTTATTATTATTTTTTTCAAAGAGGGTGGAGACACATTTAAAAAGACTCCTTTCTCTCTAATCTGCGGTAAAGTGGGTGAAAGGGTAAGCCAAAGTAAGCATTTTCTCCCAAATCCTCTAAATATAACTTTAAATCCAAATGCCTTGCGAAAAGGCATGGGAAAGCTGTGGATTAGTATTATTCCACTAGTAGAGAGAGAGAGAAAAAAAAAGCACGCCGTTTTTGATCATTTTATCCTGTCAGAAGAAGATACATATTTTGTAGTGGTATCTCTACTTGTTTTTTTTTAATACACTCATCCACCTCTGAAAAAAGCATGGTTTAGAAATTTAGACACATGTGAAGGTGATAGGGAGTCTCTCACTAACTATTTATTTACACTTTTCTCCTATACTTTCAACCGTATGTACTCAAAGGGTATAGAAGTTGGGAGTAGTAAAAACCTGTTTTTAAATATTGTTATACCAGTTTATTTTATTATTTTTTTCCAACATTATTACATACTGTGCCAGTGAGTGTTTGTCTGTAAGGCAAATGGCACGCATTTGAAAAAGAGGCTTGCAGCTCTCTCCTCCTCCTCTCTGAAAAATTTGTGATCCGCAAAAACCACGTTTTATTACAATGGGATTTTGGGGCCGTAAATAAAGGGAATCGAAGTAAATACTCAAAAATTTTTTTCCCCTCTAAACTAAATAATACTACTAACTTACTATTACTTACGCCGATTTTTTTTAATCATTTTTGATTATTCCCCTTTACGCACTTCATTACAGATATTGTTACACAGCTTGGAATTATATGGGTGTACTGAAGTACATATCTATTTGATAAACTTCTTGGTGATTCTTTTTTGTATACGAAACATAATACCCCCATTATATTTTATCTGAACCCGAAACAAACTGTCGGCGTGATTATAAAATAAATAAATTATAACACTTTCAAGGATAAGACTTTAAGGCCTTTCAAACTCTGTAGCTGCTGCAGTACTTCATATTCTCGTGCACATATGAGTTGGAAATTATTTCCATTCCTGTCATGGATGGAATTATCCGAGGATATATTAGACATGTAGAAGATTAGAGAAAACTCCCGGTTTTATTTTCATTTCCACGACAAATAATTCTCAAAAAGAAGGAATATGTATATGTTATATACATAGTGTAAAAATTGTTTGGTTCATTAATGAGTGTTGATTTGCTTGGAAAAAACAAGCGATTGTTTACCATCGGTCTTCTGGTCTAGAAAATTCGATGCCGGTGAAATCACTTTCAAAACGTTTTTTTCTACCATTTGTGACTATGAACCAGTTTGTGTATTAATCGCAAGTACAGTATTTTGTCATTTTTTTTACTAATTTTTAATATATGTATATCTCGTCCACATACAAGACAAAAAGCCTTTAAAACCAAAACTACTGTCAAAATCGTTGAATACGTGAAAACAATTATATTATTAAATGGAACCAATCCGTACCTTTTTTTTAATCCATGATTTCACTCAGCAGCCGGGTATAGGTTGAAAACCCCATTTAAAAAAAAATTAGTTGACATACATTTTATCTATTTCCTTTTCCACATCCTTTTTAATCCTCCCCCATAAAAAAAAGGTGTTTTCGTATTATTAGGAAATTTTTGCTTTACCTCCTATAAAGAGTTTAATGATTCTTGTAACACCAAAACAATCAACCCTTTACCCCCCGCAAGGATCCCCATGTTTTTCGTGTAAAAATCCAAATATTTGAGCATTTAAGCAGGAAGGAAATGAGCCCAGTGTCTGTGTGTTCTTTTCCCAGAAAAAAACAATTGTCGAGCCAGGACATGGGAATTGTATTCAGTGTAAATGGAAATATATGGAAATGAGCATTATTGTAGTGAAAAGTTATAAAAATAGCTTGGGATTAAAATTCCAGCCGACAAAAGTGTCACATTTGGGAATTATTATTATTTTTTGGTTTTTATGGCTTTTGAAATGTGTGGTAAAGTCATTATTTGCTATATGGAAAGTCTGTAATACATATAATAAGTTGGGAGACGCCATTACCACTTTCCTTTGCCTGATTAGGGTCTTCTGGGAGACGTGAGGATTAGAAATTTTTAAAGGAAACCATTCCCACCGGCTCAACAGGCGTTTCTATACATAAATTTTTCCACAAAAAAAAACCAATATTTTTGTGTAAACGAAAATGGCCGGAGAAAACATGTATTTTGACCCATGGGGAAATTTTCTGAAAATAATGGAAATGTTAGAAATTCGGATGTCAACCATGATAAAAATCCCCAGAACTTCTGGGAGCACCAGAGGCTGGTAATACCAGTTGCATTGGGAAGTGCATAGAGCAAAAAAAAAAAAAAATGTAGGGTAGTGGGAAAAATTTGTTTTATACCTCCAAAAATAAAAAAAAGAAGGAAAGCTGTTGTAATACATCTACACGATTTACTAATCATAAAAAAAAAGTTTTTTTTATCTCTTTAACCCCATTCTGCGACCGAATTGATACGAGTTTCAAGTCCAAATAAGTATGTATAAAGGTGACAATTGAATATTTAGTATAAAACCTCGTACGCCACAGTGGAAATGGTGGAGAAATCCCACTTTAAAACGTTTAGTTTCAAAAGCAGTTTGTTTTTCTCATAAGGTATATAATTTTTTAAGTGACATTTTTTTTATTGACTGAGAAACTTGAAACTGTTTTTTAATATTTCTTCTTCTTCTCCTTAATGTATTACACACTTTCAAAAATAATGAAACCAATTGATGAAACCAAATTTCATTGGTAAAAAATATATAACTGAAGAGTAAAGAGTTTAGGGGGAAATTTTTCTCTGGTGTCAGCACATAAGACCAAAAAAAATTTGCACGTGCATATTTTTTAAACAAGTTTTGTATAATAACTGTATACTTACTTTTATATGTATTGTCCCATGTAAATTGTGGTTTATAAGTGTGACTTGGTGTGTGTGTGAGTTAATTACGCAGTTTAGTAAAAGTCCGGTACCTACTGAAAAAAAATAGTCCAGATGAAATTCATTCATTACGACAAAGAAAAGTGATTAAATACAATATTTTAGCTGAGGAAGGTATTTTTTTTAGATTTTCAAATTATTACATTATATTTTGTGCTGATCCCACAACTTCATCATCCTGATCACATTGGTGCGGTGTGTATAATAATTGGTTACATGCAGTTAAAACGTTGGAGAACTCAAAATCATCTGGTGGATTAGATGAGGGGGCGTGATTGATTAATTTTTTTTTCCTTCTGGAATTTTTGTAAATGTATATTAAACTATATAATATGTTCTCTTTGATATTTTGCAGGTCAACAGATTTTATTATCCTTGAACGTTTTTTCTTCTTCTTCTGAACCCTAAATGCAATGACATCTCATATGGATCATCTGGATATTTTCCTCAATTCCAAGGAGAGCTTGATTAAGGATGAAGCCTTCGATATTCTGGATGGGGTAACAACACCTGTGTTTAACTTTTCAGACGTAAAATATTATTTTTGTTTTCTTTTATGTTCTCACTTTTTTCAGTATTGTCTTTCAAATGCAATTTTTTTTATCTGCGCACATGCTTTATGGGGGGGGGGCAAGGCACGTGCTACTTTGATGAGATTTTGTTATGTATATTAGTTAGGTATAAGGACATTTACATTTTTACTTTTTACATTTTGTATGTGGGGTTCATTCTGGATATAATATTAAAATTACAAATTGTCAATATAACATGTGATGGTAAAGAGCTTTTTCACATTTAACTCCATTTTTATTGTTATTATCCAGTTGATCATATTCAAAATTCAAGCAGAACTATTAGTATCTTGAAGTTCATATCAAAACTTACCTATACCGTATGAGGATGTTGTTTGGTGTTTTACATCGTCAAAGAATGGCGGTTTATTTTCGGTCTGAAGACGAATTGTGTTTGTACCAACATTATCAGAATTATGAACGGTTGCTTCTAGCCTAATAATATAATTTGATCTCAAACGTTTTTTTTTTGTTGTTGTCAACAGGAAAGCTGGTGTTTAGACGAAGACAAATTTTTGGAATCTATTCGCTATGGGGACAAAATCCCGGGGGAGAGTTTGGATGAAGTGGAAGTGGATGGGAGTGAAGTGATAGATGTAGATACTTCCGAAGTGATCTCGTACAATCTCACGGATGACGTCCTGTCACCGTGTTCAGCTTCTTCTTCGGGCTCAGTATCATCCGATCAGTATGAAGACCATAACCATAATGTCAAGGTCGTTCAGCTAGTAGGCATCTTACCTGCTGGTGTCAAGGTTCGTGCTGGACATGTAAGTCACTCAAGAAAATGTCTTGAGAATATATACACAATTATTAACGACGTAACAGCTTTGCCGACCATCAATCTGTACCATGAGATAAACGAGTGTTGTTGGTAGGGAAGGAAACCGGCGAAAACTTGACGCTTGTATCAACGCGAAAGTCTGTAGACTATGCAAATTTAATGAATGTAAGGGATTTCCAAGCCTTATATCACTTATCTCGTCTTTGATAGTTGGGCTTTCTATATGGCCTTTTACTAATGTGAACAATTTGGGAATTTCATCTACATTGTGATGCATATTAGTGCTGAACACTGTGATGAGCTAATTTGTTTTCACGTTTTTGACTGGGGAAGTGAAATCGTCTGTCTATAAATAAAGTGGATGACATTTACGTATTTGTGTATGCATACATATATGTGTATGTATACGTATACATACACATACGTAGGGGCATGGGTTAATTTGAAAGCCGGTTTCCTACTTGTCAACAACTATCGTAAAACACACTTCCTTTTCTCTGTAGCATGCTTATGGGGAAAGTATCATTGTCAAAGATTTCAAAAAAGAGAAGTGATTTCAATCATGTCAATATGTACTATGCGGAGTTTTTTGGCAGACTGTTTTTCTATACTTTCTAATAGCCTATGTGCTCTTAATAGTAGTTTGCGTAAGTGTGTTATTGTCATTTTTCATGTATGTATATGTACACCCACAGGCAATACAAATCTTGCAACCTGAAGAGATGGTAGAAGAAGAGGTTATGGATGCGTCGCCTACAAGTGTGTCTGATCAAACCACCTATCATGAGTTAAAACTTTCAGGTAATGAACCACATTAGTTGTTGGTGATAAAGCTCACATGCTGTCTCACATTTTGTCTCTATCGGCACTAATATCTGACGACAGGCTTGAGCTAATTATGTGTCTTTTCTCTCTCTCGTGTCAACAGATGAGGAGAAACGTTTGCTTTCGAAAGAAGGAATAGCTTTACCTACCCACTACCCCTTGACAAAATTTGAGGAGAGAGAATTAAAACGCATTCGAAGAAAAATTCGGAACAAGATTTCTGCCCAAGACTCTCGCAAAAGAAAGAAGGAGTATCTTGACAAGCTGCAACAAAAGTATGCAAAATCACTTGTAAAAATTAATGAATGCTTGTCCCACGTCCAAATTTTGAAGGAACCTACTAGAATGGTTAGCTGATATTCGTTTTTGATTAATTATGCAGGGTCCAAGAAATTGAAGAAGAAAAGACGACCTTAGCAAAGAAGGT
The DNA here is from genome assembly GCA_034698585.1 of Disparrhopalites patrizii. NCBI lineage: Eukaryota > Metazoa > Arthropoda > Collembola > Symphypleona > Sminthuridae > Disparrhopalites > Disparrhopalites patrizii. Next base: position 15,757 of record JAQGBT010001042.1, on the reverse strand, counting down.
TCGCTCCCTAGAAATTGCGAATTCGAAGCTGTCTGCTCAAGTAAAGCGACTTCAAATTGCTCTTACCAACGCTACTAAAACACCACCCCCAAATACCAACCAAGGAGTCCAAAGTGTTGTTCCTGCTGCAACAACTCTCCTGGTGCTGATTTTGTCTCTGGCCTTGGTTGTGCTCCCAACAGTGCAAAATAAAAAGCAGGCAGACGTGGAAAATGCTGTCATGTCGGCATTTGATGATTCAAATCCGAACACATCCTTGGCAGGTATAACGCGGCTCCGCTTTCTTTGAAGTGAATTATATTTGTCTGGTCTCAGACTTTACATCCGAAAACAAATGCGGTCATATTTTGGACAGTTTGTTTTCTTACACAATCAAAGCTGGATGAGAAATTCGGTCGGCATGAACAGAAAATTATACAAATTAAAATGCAAGCAATAAAATTTTGTCCAATACTGATTTGGCTTATATACTGTCACCTTAACTCACAGAACTTTACATTATTAGGTACTCAGTTGAAATATGAACATGTGTGACATGAAAGTCGAAACGTGGTGGCAAAATGTACGGAGTATAATCTGAAATATTATTGTCTTAATTAGCTGCGACCGAAATATCTGTTTAAATTTGAATGAAAGATTTGTTTGTCTGAGATAAATCTGACCAAAATCATTATCAAAAATCCCTATGGATGTATAGTCCGGCCCTCATAATTTCCCGAATTTGCTAGAAGGTTGTTTCAATATAAGTATTTATTAATTTCTCCTTGAAAGCAGGGCGATCACGGACGATGATGGGCGTTGGAGAAGGTGTGTCTTCAAGCAAGGTTGCTCGTCCAGCATATGATGACTGGGATGCTGAAGTGGATGAGCCACTGATGAAAATCCCCCGTTTCTCATTCCAGCAGCCTGGGTCAGCTAAACCTGGGCCGGGAGGTCTTTATGGCTCATTCCCCTCAGTGGAATTCACTGGGGATGCAAATGTGAAAGGGTTCAGACAGGGACCACGCTATTCGGATTTAATGAATGAACTGGATTATTGAATATTTCATGTATCAGCATTCAAACATACTCCCTGTAGCTAAAGGAGGAATTATTCCTTCAGAAACTTATATTATTATTGTTGTCAATTTTTGTGCGTTTTTCACCCAGGCAAGCTGTCCTGTCTAAAATGTTTTCTATAAGTAAAGCAAGGTATATATAAAATATAAATATACTACAAAGTAACTTCCATAAGCTATATTTATACGTGTTTGCATCACAAATCTTTTAACTTTAGTTATGTAAAGTTTCTATACCTGAATGGAGGAGTGAATTAGAGTTGCTATTAATAATTACCTGTTGTGTCTATTTCTATTAGGGGAGCTTTTTGGTGGTAGTGCCATTAGTTATTAGCTTTATTTAGGATGTTTATGTGTTCCCCGTTCCCTATATAATGCTAATAATTGCACAGCTTCCAACGTTCCAGCATTCACTTCGACTTTCTTTTCACTGCTTTAGCCAATGAAAAACTTAAAAAAAACTAGTCGCGGTTTTAATTAATTAAAATTGATAATACTAAAAAATGCAGCATTATTTTATTTGCATTCGGCTGCAATCAGACGGTATATGTGTAATACAAGCGTGCTGTCTACTACCTGTCTTTGCTTGCGCTGGGTAAATTAAGAATATTGTAGTTGGATTGAAAGATGGCTGCCTTATTAATCTCAAGATTTACGCTTCCGACAACTTAAATTTCTCTTCAAATAAAATTTCCGGTGTACACAAGTTAATGTTGATAGCAAAACTATATAGTATGTACCCTTAATTGTTGAATCAATATAGATGGTGTCAAACAATCACTAATAACCTTGTCAAATGGACTTGAAATATAAAGAGATTTTGTTGTGCGGTAACATGCTATTACTGTAATAAGTGCAATACAATACGTCACTCCAAAAAAGTTATTTATTTCTATTTTCTCATTAGTTTATGTATTAAACTGCTGTGGAGTTAAGTTTACAAGAATGTTGAACATGAATTCAAAAAATGGCTAATTCCATTCATGATATGCAATCGTGGGAATAAAATGGAGAGTACCGGAGATTTGTTTTTCGTTTTTTACTAACAATTTATTTGGATCTCGAAAATGGCGTGCTTGTACACCTTATTAACAGCACTTCCACAATTACTTATTTTGCGTTTTTACGTGTTTTACGTTTACTTTAAAAATAAATTATTTCTACTCCTGCAGTATTGCTACAAATGATTACGGTTAACATTTGACTTTGAAAACAATAATAATTACAGACTAATTACTGCTCGTATACTTATTAGTTCTACAGAATGATACGAGTATAGAATAGTACTACTTGACCTATTCCAAGACTGACACGCCATTCCGGTGCGAAATGAGTCAGCATGAATGTACGTTTGCGCACATGAAGAATATGTAGTTGAAAACTGATATGTTGATTAATGTGTGCAGTAAAACATGTACTGTTAATTTTATTTAATCACCATATTATACATATATTTCCAGCACTGAATTCCATTTCCGTGCCTGGCTTTTGTAGTCATTGTTTCATCGTGCATAGATTTCGCTCGTTTCAACGATGCGGGATCTATCGTAGATGTCACAATTCATCAGCTGTACTTTCGTTTCGAAATTTTCCACCACTGTGGTATTCCAATAACAAAATTTAAAAGCACAACAGTACACAAAAAAAATTTCATGTCGTTTATTCTGTTCTCATTATTTTCATGCTCAAAAACACGGCACAAGGAAAGGGTGTTCAATTACGTCAGTCATAATACGTTTGTTTGTGTTAGTCATGCCACCACAACAACGGACAAAAATTTGTGTAAGATACCAGAGTCTTTCAAACAACTAAGAATGAAATTCTTGCTTGTTCTTACAAACACAGGCATAAATACTTGAAAGCGGATAACTGGATGAATCTATGTAGAACTGCGTTTTAGTGTCGTCTTACTATCACCTCGCGAAAATAAACTATGAAAAAATTGCGATTGAGAAGTACTACTTTCTTAAACTAAGGTGAATGATAATAATTAAGATTAACTTGTAAATCGTTATTGCTTTGGTTTGTAGGAATGCACCGTGCACCTACCCTATTTACACCTTAATTAACAGCACTCGTGCAAGTAGGCCTATCACGTTCGTCAGCAAGTGCTATTTCACAAGGAATTTGTAGTCAAATATTTTTATTCATCCAAAAATTGCTACAAATCCGCTAGAAAAATTTATCTCGAAAACTAAACAACTAGCAATACAAATAGTCATGCGTGTACAAATATAATTACTATGTCCATATCCAAGTCGTAAGTCGTCAAACAAATCTTCAACAATGGTTTGTGTTTGCCAATGCATAGGCACGAATGAGCCGTAAAGATAAACACACATTACATATAATATAGTTCAGACTGGCCGAGTAACGTTGTACGTATCGAAGCTTTCTAAATCGCACTCAGAGTCTTAATGCTTCATGCATATCTAGGTCCACCGGCATTACGGCAGACAATTTTTTTGCACCAACTTTAATAAGCCCGTATTCAAAACTTATAAACTACATAACATTTTAATGTTACTTCAAAAGCATCGTCGTCGTTTATGATTTACATATAACGCTAAGATGAACCTTCAAAGTCTAAGTACGTGAACATTATATTTACATTCACATTATCAACATTAAGTAGTTTTTTTGAAGGCGGTCGTTTGTGCTATTAATTTGAGGTAGATTATTGTTTCTCTATAGAAGACAATCGGAATAAAGGCATACATATTTCGTTGCATTGGTTGGCGATATTTTTCGGAAATCTTAACATTGGTCAGAATGTTTGCACTCATATTTATTCGTAGTATCATGCTTTCAGAAGTTTTTCCCAATTTGCTTCAGAAAAGCATATCTCGCGACTATGCAATGGATATTGGAATACTTTTTAATCCATACAGATATTTAACTCTAACCTACAGCGCAAAATATTCCACGTTTTAATAGCGATTATTTTCGTAATAATTTGAAAGTAAACATCACCTTTTATTCTTGCACTTTACTTTTTAACACGCTTCGAATCACTTTCCATCCATAGTGGTGGCCCTAACCAGGATGCTCTGGCTGAATCTTCTTCAGCTGATTTTGTATCCATTTGGGCAGTATTGGACGTTTTGGTAAGAATTGGACAAGTGAAAGTTTTCTCTGTACCATCATCTTCAAGACGATAGTGCATATGTAGCGAGTATAAACTCGCTATGTGACTCAGTTGAACTCGCTCTGACTTTCTCATAGGGTGCAACCTATTATAGAATTTCAATAAATAATTTGACTCTCTCCATACTATCAACATCAACGTTTCGAAAAAAGCACTTACTTGAGCTCGAGTTGTTGTGGGTCTTGCAAAAACTTCGAAAGTTGTTCGTTGGCTGATGTGCGAAAGGAGAAAACTGGCTTGTGAGGATGAACACGCCGTTTTCCTGCACGAATTTCTCTGGATGGGGAATGATTACTAAGTCTTCGCATTATCAGCTTCCTCTGTTTTTCCTCCGGATCTAAACCTTCTTCTCCAATCCAATCGTCCCCTACCCAGTCAGACTGCTCGTCGTCACCTGAAATGATTTCCAGACGTTTTACTTACTTTTACTTCGCAAAACTGTAGTGTTAAGCATAATAAATTAGGGCCTAATACGTTATTACGACTTCTATCATTCAATTATCTAAAATAGTCAGGTTGAATAATAGGAAATGTTAATATCGTCTCAGTCGGAAATTATAGAAGTAACAATTGCATGTATTGCTGAATAACATAATGGACTTACCTTCTTGACCTTCGTCACATGTAATCTGAAAGTCGTCCGAATCGCTAGAACTGAATAAACTGGAGGTATCTTCTTGATCGCTTTTCATATCTTCATCCATACAATCGTAGCCACAATTGAGCTTGCTTCCTTTATCTTGAGCCGAGAAACAGTCTGAAGTTGTGGACTCCACTGGACGGTCACGGTGGCCACGCTTTCGCTTGCCAAAGTCCACCGCAGGTTGTTGGTCGGTGATAGCCACTTTCTTTTTGGTCTTGTTGTGAGTTAAATCACTTCTTTTGGGAATTACAGCGGCTACGGAGGACGGTCCATTAGCGCCACTCCATTCTTTACTACTCAGTTCGGAGGCATCAACAGCCATTCGCTTATGACGCCTTCGCCTACATTTCGTAACCCAATTCATAATACATGTAAATTATATAAGTAACGTTCATACTGCTGGCATCAAAATAATAGAATACATTTTGAGCTGAAATTAACCTCTTATTTTCGGCTGGGGTAGGTTGAGAGCAGCCTCCAAACAATTCATTAAACGAATCAGACTCCACCACACTTTGCATGGGAAGCTTTTGCTTAACATTTTTAGGGTGGGATCTATTCTGTAGTGTCAGTTTTGCAAATGATCGTTCCGCGTTATCTGATTTGTGTTCATCAGAGCTGGAATCATCACTTTCCGTTTTGACTCCTGTATGGTAAAATATGAAAAAACCTGTGAATCATCAAGATTAAGCCTAAACTAAAGGACATCCCACACCATAAATACCTGTGCTGGATCCCAACAAGTTCGACGTGGACCGTGACCGTCTATGTTTCCAGTGTCGACCGCGCTTGTTTTTCGACTCTTCCAGAGCACATGACAAATCAGCAGCTAAAAGATCCATGGCATCCATCGTTGTAAATTTTGATTAGTCTACACCGAAATAACATATGATACTAGTTCAGGCATACTTTATAAAATAATTCCATATAATAATATGTATATGCCCAAAATTATTACAATAAATGAAACCATTTTTGGATTTGTTAAACATACCCAAGTGGATCCCGTCTGGTCTAAATAACTATCCAACCATTGCGTGCAATGTCTCAGTCAGCAAAACTAAAATATTTCTTTTTAGAGATTGTTGCACCTATTGCTTTCATACAGGGACGCTGATTTCATGAACCTGTACACAAGCCACTGCTCGAGGAGCTCCGCTGTATCACGATGAATTTTTTTTTGTTTAATCAGCACAATATCATCCTTCCCCCATGTAACAACGTTTTTATCCATGCGTTTCTTTGGAAGCAGTGGCAAATTAACAGCACTTGGTGAACACTGATTACCCTAATTACGATTACATACAGCCACTTGTGACACCTACCACAATAATAGTATTTATTTACTACTACACTAATAGAAAAGGCAAAGGTGTAATTTTTCCACAATGGAAGAAATATAAAAATATATTCAGTATTCAATAGCCAAACATTTAAACCTTGATCGCAGTTGATCTTTTCCACATCATATACTAAAAAAAGTGATCTTTACCAAGTACACAGATTGGATCGCCTGCTTGAAGGTTACATTAACCCTTAAACCATCATAGAACCACTAAAATTGTCAACATCCTCCTCATCCTGGCACTTACATCTTCTATAAACTATCCTACTGATACAAACTTTTCGTATTACAAAACCAACGTTACAAAACGTTCCACCTTTAGTTTGTCCAACAGATGATTATTTGTTGCTATGTAATGTTTACACTGCTTCGACGTAAAAACAAAAAAAAAGGTCTGGAAAAACAGATACTAATGATGGTAATATTGATTGAGTAGTAATGTACACAAGCCCAGCAAAAGAATCATCTTCCCCCCTTTGTGCAAATACTGCTCATACTATTTGTTGGCTTGACCTCAAAAAAAAAAACAAAACAAAAAAGGGTTAATATCACTGCAAATACACACACACATTTACTGACATTTCCAATTAGAAATATATCCTACATAGAAATAAAGACACTATAAACACAATCGTTTAACTATAATATCTTTGGAAGCACTCAAAAAGAGAGTATTGTCTGTTAAATTGTCTTCACATGATGTTTGATTTTTAAACAAATTAAACTAACATTTATCTATATAGATCGTCGTATGTTATGATTTTGCGTTTGGCATAAGAATAAGTATAAGGATTTGTCTAAATGACTGTTTTTTCCTCGAAAATCCACTTGTCTGATTTGTCCTTTTCAGCTTCAGTCGTGTCTTTTCATTCTCAATTTTATGTTTTCCTCCCTTTTCTCATAAAGTAAATTAAAAAACCCCGCGTAATTTCTATGTCGAATAACTGGACCTATTGGAGAGCATGTGGACTATAGAGAGAGACACGAAAAACAAGAAGAGGCCGAAAAGGGTATACATATCACATATGATGGTGTCTAGACCTTTTAGACGCGTGAGCCGTGAACAACATAAAATACATAATTGTTTTAACATCGCAAAAAAAAAAACGTGGTCTACGGTGTGGCGGTGGGAATTTCTTCACAAATTTCAGTGGCCTAATTACGATTTCCAGGTAAGTAAGTTAATGACGTTTTTTGGAAAATTGTATTTGCACGGTTTTTAGACTTGTGTTTTAACAAATGTTGATAGTTGCAACGGGATATTTTGATGATTTTTCCCGTTTTTTTTTTCATCACAGATATCTCACGGCGCTCCCTCACTTTGGAGTTAAGTAACTAATTACAGTTAAACAATCATCTTTTTCAAGACATCGTTTAATCCGCCTGCATGTTAGAGACGAATCAATCGGCATAATAATATTATTCAGGGGACAGTATATATAGTATACGATTGAAGACATTTTTGAAGTGGACAAAGATTAATGATCAAGGCATTGCTGTAATTTTTGGAGTGGTTGACAAGCCAGGACCTTACTCAACCGGTGTTGTGTTAGAGTACGGAAAATCAAGTCGTCCATCAGGTAAAAAGATGGGGTTGTTGGGTCACATAAATGATTACTTTTGTCACGTTCTGCACATACATGTAGAATACTTCCATTGTAATGTCACCCTGGTTGTCATTTTAATTGTACATTGTGAGATTTGAAAGTCGATGTATAAAATACAATACAAATGTTTTCATACAAATTTTTAAATTCTTTGCCACGTTGGTACGAAGCGCAGTGCAGCCGTATGTATGGATTTGTGAATGTTTTTCTAGCATATTTTTTATTAAAATTTTATTGTCAGATCATTTCTTTATGAATGGTCTTCGACGTGTAGCAATGAATTCCAATTTGCTTTTGGAAAGCTTATTGCTTCAAATTTGTAGAAAGGATATGACAGCAACTTTGATGTTAATTTTTCTGTAAATGTTTCTGTTGTTTTTCAAAATGTATGGGATTGTGGGACGACGAATAGTTTTCCGAACAAATGTATCACGTAAATGTATGCTAATTGATGCTAATTATAAATATTTACTATGTTTGATCATGTATGTATGCTTGCTCTGATTAGATCGCGTCGGCAGATGCTTCTTCCCTGTTTTAGTATCAAGTTTCTTAAGAAAATCATCCACAGTTGAAACCAAGTTCTTCGATCGTTGCGGAGCTCTAAAGGGCCAAAATGATTCCTACATGTTAGTGCGTTGTGTGTGTATAGATGTTTATTGCATGCTGGCACTGTCATTCTTTCAGTGGATTGTCGTTTCGTTTTGCAAGAATGTAGTTGGTTGTAAGCTCTTTAACATTTTTTCTGCTCTTATTTTGGAGGGAATGTGCCTGGTGCGACTTTATTAACTTTTACTGCTGATCTTAGGTCACATTTAAAACCTCATTGGATTTTTCTTTGTGAATCGTTGAACTAGTTTGCTGTAAGCTCAACCGGAGTTTGATTGTGGTAGCATGTATCTAGAGATTAGATTTAATGATCATGCAATACCCTGGTGCCTACTTACTGCATGTCGTGATTTCCATGATAATCACAATGATCACGAACCGCCTGACCTTCGGACAGTGACGTAGTTTAGTTTTGTAAGTTTCTTTCACTCGACAGATCCACGTGCTAAGAATGACAGATGAGATATTACTTATTTTGTGACTGTCTTGGGAAAACGAATAAAAATATAAAAGACCGGTGTTTTCCCAGTTCAGTCTGACTGTTATTTTTGCTACGTGATTGCTTGTTCTTTCTCGTTGTTATTCTTTGGCGTGAGATCCTGTTTTCGTTACTTCACTGGGTGCTATTTGTTTTGTTTTTACAAGTTTTTTTGTTTTTGGGTTTGCCTAGATAATTTAAGTAGGTGTAACTTGAATTATATTTAAGAGGTGTTGTCTTTTATCCACTTTTAATAGTGGTCATAAATTGCATTGCCACCACATCTGGACCTTTGAGGGGTGCCATGATCAAGGCTCGACCTTTGGTTTTCTGCGGTCCATCCGGGGTGGGAAAATCAACATTGGTTAAGAAACTTCTGCAAGAGTTCGCAGATGTGTTTGGGTTTTCAATATCTCATACCACAAGAAATCCTCGAGAAGGGGAAAGAAATGGTCACGACTACCACTTCGTATCAAGAGTAAACATGGAAGAGGCAATAAGAAATGGAGAGTTTATTGAGCATGCTGAATTTTCCGGCAACATGTATGGTACAAGGTAATAGCTGATTCATTTGCGTCTAAGAGATTAATATAATACGAGGAATTAGTATAATACGTATAGTATTTGCAAAGATTTTATTTTTGACTTCCGTCAATTAGCAAAAAGGCCGTTGAGGATGTTCAGAAGAAAGGAAAAATATGCATTTTGGACATCGACACTCAAGGAGTGAAGCAAATAAAGAAAACAAATTTGGAACCGCGGCTGGTATTCGTTAAGCCTCCTTCTCTGAAGGATTTGGAAAATCGTTTATCTCTTCGAGGCACAGAAACGGAAGAGTCTTTAAAGCGCAGATTAGCAGTAGCGCAGTCGGAAATTGAATATGGTAATAAAGTGTATGCTTGTTCTATGCGTAGACTAAATATGTATGCATAAATATTCGTGTTCCCTTGTGCGATTTTCTCTTGTTCAGGAGGTACCTACTTTGCTTGCCTGGTTCGGGAAGAACGACTTTAAAAGTTTTCTTTTATTTTTAGGAGAAATACCTGGCAATTTTGACTTGGTTTTAATCAATGATGAGTTCGAAGCGGCATACTTAAAATTGCGCACCTTCCTATTGCCCGACATCATAGAACTTCGAGAGTGCTTGGAAAAATTGAATTCCAACCCCACTTATCAAAACGGCAGCGGTGACGGCGAGAAAAAGTAAACACCAGTATGTTAACTACTCACGAATCTAAGTTCAAGCTTAGGGAATCCTATCCCATTACAGGTTTCTGAAATGCAAATAATAGTGAAAAATGACCCGATTATATTTTAACAATTTACGTCAGGAGTAATATACCCATGCTGGGTATGAATGTTACAGATTAAAACTCCCTCGTAGCACAGTCATCAAAAATAATTCAACCATAAATTACATACAGTGGACCTGTTTTTTTAATTTTTATTGACAAAAGAAAACTATGTTTTAGATGCCTGACTGCATTAAGGGATTTACTTTTTTATTTTTTTCTGTTTCTTTGTATTTTCGTGTACTTTGACCAGCAAATAGTGTTGTTCTAGTTGTTTCATGATATACTCAACTATGTAATTGTGTAGAGCTATTTAGTGCATGTATTGAAAAGTTTTTACAGGAATTGTGCCAAGTTAGAAAGAATTGATACAAGTTGCAGGAATCAAGTGTGGATTGATTCATATTGGTGCTTGAAAGGTTTCTATAAATTGAGTTATTCACCTCTTCGTTGCTTGGCAATTTTTTTTACGTAGCAGTTGCCAGGTTTTGTATACGTAATAATTACTCTGGAACCCTTTCAATATTAAGATCTGGTTTTACTCTGGTAGTTTCTCGATTTCAAGTTAAAACTTGGTGACCAAATTTGGTACAAATAGCTGCAGCATTCTTCGTCTTTGTTAATGTTAAGATTTTATGTTGTAAATGACAATGAGAATCATCACTCAGCAAAGAGTTTTTCTGATTCTACCTAATCAGAGGTTGTTTGTCGTTTTGTGTGAATTAGCTTCATAAAGTTTCAAAGTGGCCGTCGGTAATGGTAATGAAATATCGTGATGTGTGGTAGTATCTTATAACTTTGCTCACGTGTAGGAAACTGCTGTAATTTTGTATCTGTATAATTGACATTAATGCATTATATTTCCAGAACTTTCAGCGTTAATAATGGTTAATGGTAATACGGACATTTGCTTTGATCAGCGCAAGCAGGTGTGAGTGCACTTTGCGTGTCTATGTCTGTATTCGTCTCAAAGAGAACGTTAAAAACTTCATGTTTGAATGCAGTAAAAGAGTAATAATATACTGTCCCCTGAGAGTTGCTTCCTTGACTTGTTGTTAGACTCCTAGCTTCGTAGCGAAGAGCTCGACGGTATAGTGACTGATGAAAAGTGCTAAAATAAAATCACTGCCAAAACAGTGCTTTTTCGATTTCTTGTAAATAGATGTTGTAAATTAAAGCTATTTCTCAGGAGTTTATTACGCGCTTATGTACGCTCTAAATGCAAATGTATACATATAGTGAACTGACACCAAAAATAAAATTAAACTAGTAGAGGGCAGTGGGATGAAACTTGTATAAAGGTGTAGCTACAAATGTTTACTGTTCATGCACTATTTTGACGAAATCACAGAGTGAGTAAAACGATAATAGTGTACGTATAATTATGATAATAGTATAAGCAATAATGACATTGTATACTTCCGTAAAATATAGTTGCCTCATTAATCCTGCCGGTTTGTTTGTTAGGCTGGGTTGAGACATATGCTAAGTTCCTGTAAATTTCGTCCATACGTTAATGAGTTCGAAATAAAAGGAGTAGCACCTATGTTGTTAAAATATTGTTTCATTTGATGATGATTATTATTATTTGAACCATCCGATCATAATAATATTGAGGGTCACTGTATTACATAATAGTCAAATTCGTCGCGACACTCAAACTTAAATGTGAAAGAACCTGGACGTTAGTAATTAAAACTTTGGTTACGTTCATCCAACTATGTGTACGAAGTAAAAAGAAAATCATTAAAGAGCTTTCCATGGTATAATTTTCAACTTTTTTCATGTCAACGTCGTGGAATGGTAGAATGCGTAACAAACTGTAAAGGTGCGTTTTTAGATTCCCTTTCATTTCGAAGAAGACAGAGGGTTAGTATACTAGGACCACATAATTATTCGTTCATGATATTGCTACATCTGTATAGTAAGGACTATGGTACATAGGAAGTAGAAAAAAAAGAAGAAAGGAAGATACTAAAAAGTAAGTTTATTTTTAGTATTCATCTATACTGAGGTGAACACACATCTCCTCTCACACTTTTCCTTCTCCAGAGTGTCTTGAGATTTTGTAGAAAGGGATAAAGACACTGGCGGTGAGTGTGTGTGTGTTTGTGTATATGTTTATAACATTTTCCCTTTCTCTATTTTGTCTCCTTTCTGCTCTCTCAGTCATCGTCCGGATGGATTTTATTTCCCACTTTTAACGTTGCCCTCACTCTCTCTCCTTCACCTTTTACTTCCCTAGAATGTGCTGGTTAGAGTCTGGTGTACCACAAGAAACACAGGAGAAAAAGTCTTCCAAAATATAGACAAGTGTTTTGAGAATCTCCCCTGGTGACTTTTGAAAAAGAAATATAAGTTGTTTTTTTAATTTATTTATTATTTTCGTCAACCCCTTTTTATACATTTTTTTTGCTGGAGAGAGAGAGAGAGAAAAAACCATTGTGGGTGAACATTCGTCTGCTAATTATGTATATAATGGAAGGGACGCTGAAAGAAAAGTAAAAGAAGAGAGAAAAAATGCATTCATGCATTGCCATACATTTATATAGGGAGACACGTAATACTCTTGTCCTTTGCTAGTGTATTTGTGCAAGTCAAAAGTGGACATTAAAAGTACAAATATATTTTTTTGTAGTTTGCAAATATTTAATTTACACAAAAGACTTGTGGCTTGGAAGCAAAGTATGGTCCTAATTGTGGAAGTACAAATTAATCCTGTGAAATAGAATCCGCATATCAAATATTTAAAAGAAATTAAAGCGGAATATGAGGACTTTTTAAATTGGATGCTTTCCCTATGCACCTGCATGGGCCAGTGTTGGATTCCCGGTGAAAGTTGGTGTTATAATAATAAAATTTAAAAAAAAATCATACAAGAACAATATTTCGAGATACACTTCCTTGATTCTCACAACATTTGAGCGTATTTTTCGTGCCGGTATTCCCATTAATGGACTATCAAAATGTGAAGATATATCGTAGGAAAAAAATTAGATAAGTAAGACCATCTGACACGGGGATTAATTGTGACCTCGGTTGGTAGGATTTGTTCAGATTCTACAGTCAGTGCCCTGGCTTGTAATTTATGTGCTTGAACTTGTATATAATGTACATATAACACTTTACAATCATATGAAAAGCTGGAATTAGTCAACATGTACAAATAACATGATTGTATACTATTTGCCTTCATCACATTCTTTGTACCTCAAATGGAATTGAATTGAAGCCGGCATATCTTCTCGGACATCCCTTCACCCTCCTGGCCATTGCATGCATGTGGACGACGAAGATTTGGGGGGAAATCACATTTTATCGGCGTAGAGTGAATGCAACTTCAGTGGTGACAATATTATGCAACACTTTTTTCTTTTGTCTACCTGTTTTTTAGGTAAGTCCGGTATTTTCAATTGAATTATATTTTTTATGCCAATTATTGTAATCTATAGATCTGTGCTTGGTATTCACCCCCGGGAAAATTACATTATAAACCTTTAATATCTGGGGAAAAAGATATCCATAATAATCTGATACATTTTAATGCCGCCCTCATATTTACCATTTTTCCGTTGGCTATGAATTGCTCCCAATAATTAATGAGTTCAAAAGGAAATTATGAAATAATTTAACACGTCTTTCATCTCATGTTCCTGTCTAATGGTCGCATGTGCAACGTATGAAAAAAAAAACAAAGCAGAACGTATAGAAGTAGTAAAATAAAAGTGCGGCTGATGGTCTCTCCCTTTCCCTTTTTGCCGTCATGGTAGCTTTGTGGTGGCTTGGCGTGAAAAAAAAAATCTAGAACGTTGGCAATGGCAATCGCTTCCATTAGATTTCCTTTTCACTACTACCAACCATTCCTGAATTCTCTCTTACTTTAAATCCAAATGTATGGGGTTGAGAAGAAGGAGAGGAAGAAATTTGAAGCGAAAGCGACACACATGGCTCGGAGCTTTTACAAAATGATTCACTATATAGTTTAAAAAGAAATATACCAGTGTAGCTGTATTAGTGTGGGGCTTTTAGTTATTTACAATTAGTCGCAGGGAGACTTTTACTGTTGCGGGTAACACTATCCGTCTGTGTACTTTTAAAGGGAAAGTCAAGTTTTGTGTGTGCGGATTTTGTGAATGCGGAACGCCGAGAATAATAGGAAGTAGATAAATGAATCCCATTTTACGTTGGAACTCTCGCCCTCTCTCTCTCTCTCTCTCTCTTATGTTTAACGTACATGTGTACACATGTACATGTTCATACATATGTACACTTGCAATTACAAAGCTTACTTTCATGAAAATCCTTGTATATTATACCCCCACGTTTAGACAGACACACGACCGTTTCTGGCAGGATATATAACTTATATATTTTTAATATATAACATCCACCAGGAAAGGTGTGAGAAAGATGTTCCTAGTAACTTGTGACAGGGATTGTCTGTGCATGCAGGAACTTCTCACAGAAAGAACGACTCAGACGGAGGGAAGGGGGCGAGAGGGAAAGGTAGACAAACAGAATTTACAGAGAGACAATAAGAGAAAAAGGAAGATTAAACACCAAAAGGATAGCTATCATATTTAAAGAAAGTAGAAAAGAGAGATAAAAGAGAATAAAAGGGTATGCAACAACGATACTTTCCCACAAGCAAGAGAGAGGGAGACAGAAGGAGAGCGAGTTATAGACAGAACGACGAGCTAGAAAGAGAACGAGCGAGAGAAAACCATGAAGAAAGTGAGCGACAGAGGGTAAAAAAGAAAGAAGGAAGTAGAACCAAGAGAGAAGGCAGGTGAATAGTCGAGAGAGAGATAGTGAGAGGAGAACGAAGAATAAAAAAATCGAGACGAGAGAGAAGGAGAAATAACCATGAGAGGAAAAATGAGTAGAAATAGAAGAAAGAGAGAGAAAAAAGGATAGAAATAGAAAAGAGAGAATGAGTGAGGAAGAAGGAGAAGAAATAGAAGAGAGAGAGAGCGCGAGAGAGGAAACGGAGAAGAAATAGAAAAGAGGGGGAGAAAAAGGAGAAGAAATAGAAGAGAGAGAGAGGTGAAAGAAGAACAAATAGCTAAGAGAGAGAGAGAGAGAGGAGCAGGTAGAACAAATAGCTAAGAGAGAGAGGTGAAAGAAAGATAAATAGCCAAGAAAGAGAGGGGGAAAATAGCCAAGAGATAGAGAGAGAGAGGGAGGAAAAGTAGTCGAAAGAGAGAGAATAAAACAGGAGAAAAGTCGAGCCGAGAAAGGAGAACTAGGCAAGGGATTAGGAGAGGGAAAAGGAGAAGAAATTACCAAGAGAGAGGAAAAAGAAGGAGAGAAGAAAGAAGGAGAAGTAGTCGAGAGAGGAGAGAGGCAAAGAGTGAGAGAAAGGAAGAGAAGGAATGTAGGAAGGCAATAGATGAAGATGGAGAAAGTTTGAGAAAGAGGAAAATGACAGAAGAAAAAGGAGATGGAAGAGGCCGTGAAGTAAAAGTCAAAGAGAGAGAGACAGAGAGAGAGAAAGAGACAGAGAGAGAGAAAGAGACGGAGAGAGAGACAGAGAGAGGAAGAAAGGCAGAGAGAAAGAGAGAGAGAAAGAGAGAC
>JAQGBT010001041.1:0-37081 GCA_034698585.1 Disparrhopalites patrizii | reverse complement strand
ACAAACGTGATGACTTTGTTTTCATACACAGAAAAATATAAATGGGTCAATCGTGAAAATGTGCAACAAATAATTTTTTTTGCCCGACTGCAAGGGAATTTTAACAAACGCAAATATATTTTTTCTGCCTTCTATAAATATATACTTTCTTTGAAATGAGGTCATCGTGCTCTCTCTCTCTCTCTCACTCAAAAATAATTGGGTCCGTAGGGTAGTCAAATGAATCAGGTGTGGCACTTGCACACGAAATCCATGGGTAGCCTATACATATTTGTGTGTATCAAAAATGTATAGATATATATATATATATATATTTGAACTCACCTCCTTTTACAATTCTAACCCAATTGATGTTGCAAAGAAGAAGTCAAAGAAATTTTGGTTTTGTACTAGTAGCTTTTGGAAACCAAGCAAATACTACTTACACACTTCTTGCCCTTGAATTTCCTCTCTATGGACTGTGAATATATGCATGAAGTGGATTTTTGTTTTATTCTAAAATTTGTATACTCAAACGCGAAAAATGTCCTTTCCCACTACTCATCTCTTCCTCCACCTCCTTCTCCTTTTCTTCTTCGTAAAGGAACTTCGAATGAATAATGACTTGTACAAAAATATATTTTTTTTCACTATAGTAAAGGATAATACGAAATACGAACGGTGGTATAAAGACTTAAAAAAGAGTAAGGAAAAATACTTGAAATGTTGTGACTCAGGAATTTTTAAAAGGATGAAAAAGATTTTTTTTTATCACAATCGAGAGAGAATGAGGATGATAGCACATCTTATGCATCTCTTCGAATGGTAAGAAAATACCCACAACATTATAGAGAAGATGCCAGGATTTCCGTTAGCTTACAACGGACAATTGGAGAGAGGCAGATGGAGATCACGCAGCGTGTGTAAAAATTCCTGTCGCTGTAGTAGTAAACAAAGTATACTGATGACATTAGGACGTGATGGTGACTGAAACCAATTTTAAGGTATACTAAAGAGATACTTTGACTCGGCTAATTTTTTTTTTTTTTTTGTGAATTTTGTCCGAGGTTCGTGTGGAACATTTCTCTCGCTTTCTTTCTTTGCCCTTGTCTCTATAACTAGCAGACGCTTTCTGTCCCGTTGCCTCAAACAAACTTGAGACTCTCCTGTACATTCATCCGTTGCAAAGCTTTAGTTCCACATAAATTGTATACCTTCAAAGAATCATCCTGCCTCTTACCTTTCTTTGTGGAGATGTAGCCTTTTGCGAAATAAGTACAATATGTGTGTGAGTACGTGTGAAAGCTAATAGCTGCCTAAATATTGCCTGAGCAATCGAAGATACCCTCCGTCTTCCTCTTACCGTTACAATTCAAGTGCAAGCATTAGAAAATTGACTGACGAACAGTGAATCTTCTTTCGTCTGTCTTCAACCCCTCAGACAGACAGCGAGAAAGAGAGAGCGAAAGAAAGAGAAACAAGAAAGAAATATCGAGGGAACCATGAGAGGAATGTGGGAGAGAGGAAGAGAGGCAGGTAGCAAGACAAGTAGAGGGAAATTGGAAGAGAAAAAGGGAGACGGCCAGAGAAAGAGAGAGCCGGACAGAGAAGGAGACAGATGGACAGGGAGAGAGAGAGAGAAAGAGAAGGGCAAAAAATAAGAATGAAACAAAAGAAACTGTACCCAAATTTTTGACGTGTTGTGTTTGCATGCATGAGTTAGTTTGACAAGAGCGTGGAGAAAAAAAAATTTCGGAATCAAAGACGTTGAGATGTGAAAATACAAAATCATGTGTGTAAGCTGAGGACCTCTCCTTTCTCTCTCCTATCAGCCGTAGAATCCACACGCCTTTTAAAAGAGCTTCACTGTACCTCTTTTTAGACCGTGTTGTTTGTTTATATCAAGACACTTCCAGCTTCAGGCCAAAAAGCAAAAAGTTTTGATGGGCGATTGGCGAGAGAGAGAGAGAGAGAGAGAAAGGGAAAAAACGTATAGATAGTGTAATCAAAATTGCATTATTATTGCAGTAAGTGAGTACAGTTAGGCATCGTAATAATCTCTATCTCCCCTACCCAACACTTTCATGTATGAAGGAAGAAGAAGAAACGGGGAAATTTTGATTCTATGCAATAAATGTCTAGACGCTACCATTAATTCATTGTTGCAATTTCTCTCTCTGTCTCTCCCTGCACAGCCAGAAACGAGAACGTGAATATAAGTATACTTTTACATATACTTTACATGATCAACGTCTGCTTTTTTTCTCTCTCTCTATCTCTCTCTCTCTCTTTCCCTCTCTCCGGCTAATTTTACGGTGAGTAGTACTGGTATACTTGTTCAAACGCTCTGCCTTTTTATAAACCGAAAATACGTGCTGCAGCCACATGGAAGTGCACGGGGGGCCAGCTTAGCGTTGCATTCTCTCTTTCTTGTCCTGTAATAACCATAAAATAACGCCCGTCTGAATCTATTGATACATAAGTAAAACATGTATTCTAGTACTCTGTATGTATGAATATTAGGAAAAGTAATTACAGAGCTACATGGCAAAAATCCATATAAATGGATAACCATGTATGTACTGGCACATTGTCATAAACGTTCAATTGGTACTGCGTCTATGTAATGATTGAGAAGTGTGTAAAAGTGGTGCATGAGCCTGCCTCTCTCCCTCTCTCTCTCTCTCTCTCTCTCGTCTTGGGTAATAATAATAATAAGTGGCGAGTGGAACAATGAGTTGCATTTCCTATTATTACTGTCAATTAGGATCGCAAGGAGTAAAAGAAAGAACCTTCTGGGCTCCACTTTCACATAATTAGCTATTCCTCTCTACATAAATGTGAGAGATGTACGTATGTATGATATAAAAAAAAGGTTTGAGCAGAAAGTGCATTTTCTGCTCTTGCAGTCATCATCATCAACATCCTCGCGAGAGAGAGAGGGAGAGAAAGGTCCTTATATGCAATTCATTTCTTTATAGTAATAAAGTTCATTATCCACCAACTGCATCCTATATAGTACATACTTATGTGTTATATCTCTGTGCTCTTGACTATGGATTTGCATATGTCTTCACGTACATACGCATGTATGCCCATTAAGTGCTCATGTAATTTTGAATTGAAGGGGACGAAACGTGTGTTCTTTGTAAAAGTAACAAACTCACTCCTGGCTTTGTACTCCTGCTATACGGTAATTGTGAAAGGTGAAACAGATAATTGAAAGCACTAGATATGTGAGAAAAGAAGTATATGCGTCCAACATACTTTTTTTTACTATTACTTTACAGTGAACATTTTAACATTTTGTGAGTAGGTTATTTGCCCTCTCTCTCTCTCTGTCGCTCTCTCTCTCTCATCCAATCAATGCACATCGTGTACTTTTTTTTACATTGAAAATGCTTTAAGAAGGCAAAAGAAAAAAAACTTGCAAGAATGCACCAATGAGTCGCTGCTATACATTACGCGAAATCTTTTTGCCAAAGGTAAGTCCAATTCTTCCTCTCTCTCTGTCTCTTTTGCAGAAGCAACCATCTTTATATATCTATTTTGTGCAGTGAGCATAGGCAACGGATTACAAAGAGTATACCTGCTCTCACACAATCTTTTTTTTTTTGCATACAGGCTACAAAAAAAAACGGAACATCTAGACCTTTTTACAAAATGTGCATAGAGAGAAAGCCAAATCAGAAGTAAATGAGAAGAAATCGCATGGGATAGAAAAACGAGTCCGTGAACCGAGGGATATTTTACATTTATTTATACACGAGCTTTAAAACAAAAAAAAATCAGTTGCTTCGTGAATTGCTTTTATAGAGATCAAATAGGAGGACAAAAAAGGAAATAAATTCTCATAGCCTGCCTGTAGCCTACATGTATTGGAGAAAAAAACGCTGCGATTTGGAAGGTGTGGTCATTTTCAAACTTGCAAATGTTGCAAAAAATGTTTACGTGTGGATGTGTGCAAATATGTTTTTTTTCACCTGGTGGACGCTTGTTACAAGAGAAAAAAAGGTATTTTCCGTCACAGTTGATCGTCCAGATCTTGCTTGACCGTGGTTAGGAATTTTGATGAAAATTTGCAGCACAATAAAGGAAGATGGAAGAATGGTTGTTGTTGCTGCAGGATTTACAGAAAATGACAACAAGAAAAGAAGATGAAGATGGGATTATAAAAGCAGGTGTGTTACATGCATGTACACGTGTGCATATTTATTGCACTTCTTTAGTATGCACTTCCATAGTTGTAAACATGGACAAAGAAAATTTCTCGTCCTCATGCGAAATACTGTACTTATGACGAGGTGCAGAAAAGTACGAGATTACAGAGTATAAAAAACACAATGAGAGGGTGGATGACAGAGAGACGAAGAAAAGGGAACTAACAATAAGCCAGACCAACAGATATTAAGGAAGGCAGAGGAAAAACATAGAGACGGAGAAGACGCAGGAGAGGGAAACAAGCGATAGAGAAGTCAAAATAGTGAAACATAATGACCACATCAGAAAAGGAGAAGAGTTCTAGACCTGAATACACGGTAGAAAGAGACACATAGGCACGTAGAGAAAGAATCAGAGAGGAAACAGCCACAGGGAGAAGGAAGAGATAGAGAAAGCGGTCGAGAACGAGCAGAGAGAGAGAAAGCAATTGAGAGATTGAGCAGAATTTAAAGCAGAAATTGAGTAGAAAGCTAAAGCAATCGAGAAAGAGCAGAAAGCAATCGACAAACAGGAGGAAGCAATCGAGAAAGAGTTGAAAGTTAAAGCAATGGAGAAACAGCAGAGAGAATCGAGAAATAGGCGACAGTTAAAGCAATGGAGAAACAGCAGAGAGAATCGAGAAACAGGCGACAGTTAAAGCAGTCGAGAAGGAGGAGAAAGTTAAAGTAATCGAGAATAAGGAGAAAGTTAAAGCAATCGAGAGAAGTTAAAGCAATGGGGAAAGAGGAGAAATATAACGCAATCGAGAAAGTCATCAAGAAAGAGGAGAAAGCAATAGAGAAAGAGGAGAAAGTTAAAGCAATTGAGAAAGAGGAGAAAGAAAAAGAGAAAGAGGAGAAAGTTAAAGCAATTGAGAAAGAGGAGAAAGAAAAAGAGAAAAGGAGAAAGTTAAAGGAATTGAGAAAGTAGAGAAAGCAACAGAGAAAAGGAAGAGATAAAGAAAGCGACAGAGAAAAGGAAGAGAGAGAAAGCGACAGAGGGAGAAAAAAGATAGGGTGATGGAGAGACGAACGCGAGAGAGAGAGAGAGAGAGAGAGAGAGAGAGATGAGGAGGAGGAGTGAGAACAACAACGGAGGAATGAAGTGAGAATTATTTGTCTGATGATTGCCGAATAATACATGTATGAGTAAAGTAATGACGGTGGTGATGGTGAGTAATCTTTGGTTGTCTCAAAATATTATTATTATCATTACTATTATTATTATTATTACAAGCGTCTTTGGTCGCTCAGTTCCCAGCTACTAACTGTTGTGTGTTGTTGTGCATTATCATTGTCACTTTTTTATTTATGGGACCTCTATGTATGTACATACATGTGTGGCTATGTAGGCGAATATGCACATTACTTTCTTTCACGTCTTTACCAAATAGTAACCCTGTATTCACGGTCATACACCGTCTTCATTCCTTTTTTTTTCAATGAGATAAAATGAAAATATTTACCACTTTCGGACAGTTAGTCTAATATGCTCTCCGTTCTGAGTAAATGGCTTCTTTTATTTTTTCCCTTTTTTCTCTACACACATCATGTGCTTTCCGTCGGCTTTTATATATGTTTTTTTTTGCTACACCTTTTACTTGTCTCTTGTTGTGTCTACTTTTCTTTTTCGTGATTTCTTTTTTTTTTGTGTGCCGGTGAGCTGAATTCTTTCTTTCACTGTAAAATTTTCAGACTTTTTCAACTTCTTAAGGTTTTCGTGGGAATTGTGATTATTATTACTGCTACAGCTTGATATATACTTGTTTATCCATCTCACTCATCCTTTCTCTTACATACCAAATCCTTTTCACAGTCTGTCCTTTGTTTCTCCTTTTCTCTTTCTTCACATTTCTTCTTTGTCCCCCTTTCCCCTGTGTGTATATACCCTGCATTTCTTGCACGAGTATTGTGGGAGATGTTTTTTATCTCTCTTCGTATACTCCTTAATTTTTTTTTTTGGTATTTTGAAAATATCTCTTCCTCCACATATTTCTCTGCACTTGTTAATTCTTTTATAGCCTGCGCCATTTCCTCGAGACATCCTCAGACGACAATGGCAAGGATCATAATATGGGTACATACATGCATGAAGCTAGTATTTTTTTACACATTACATACCAACCTCACACGGTCACACGTGTGCCTTTATTATTTTGACATAATTTATTTTTCGAGTGAGAAAACAAAATTGTAAATGGAAATGCGGCATTGGTGAGACAGTTATCTGGCTTTGAATGCTGAAGTTTGTACTGTACACAACAACAAGAAATGTTTCCATGAAAAAAGTACACACATTTACATCCATATAAAGTAAAAAATCGCGCACCAGATTTTTATTTCATTTTTGTCCCCAAATTTCCTAACAATAAGTATTACTTTTGCCAGTTGTGCATTGTTATTCAATAACATTGGTACATATACACTCAACTTTTTTACGATTTAAAACTTTTGTATTTAGCTCTTCCCTCTGACAGGGAAGCCATGGGGAGTGGGGAGGGAGCGCATTGTAAAAAAAATGTTGTGAAAAGTAAAAAAAAAAAAAATTCCCGTGGTAACAATTAAAACAAATCCAAAAATGTTAAAAGACTGTTTGGATATCTGGAATATTAAAATACAATGCTTTGGAGCAGGGGAAAGGGGGATACAATGCGGGGGTGCGGGCTAAGAGCAAGGATTATTGAAAATAAAATAAATTTTCTACCTGCCTGACAAGCCCAATACCATGCAATTTATGTCTGTATTCAACTTGTTATACGCTTTATACACGTTAGAAACATACACGTTAAACAAAAAATGAGATTTCATGAACTTCTATCATTCTAAAAACATCCTACTATCCCTGTTACGTGCCCGTGAATTAGAACAACATCCCAACCTCCAGTCTCCTCATCAACATAAGTGTTACCTGTGCAACTTTTACTATAAACAGCTTCATAACAACCTCTCTCCCGATTTTTAGTACACCCTCAAAAAAAACCGACGAATATGTACACATTCATAGCCTCTGTAGATATAAATGTATACACATGTACTTTCTCCCTTTCGAGCTCTATTTTGTGACTCTGCAACAAAGACGAATTCCCTCATTCGATAATAAGAATTCGATACTTTGTTCCATGCACACGGGACCATTTATTCTAGACTAGCAAATGTAATTATCAAGGAAAGTGTATAAGTCTACAAAAGAGAAAAAAATTATGAAGAGCATAAGCACCTCTTGAGTGCTATGCAAAATGTCGCTCATCCTCCTTTCCCGGCAAACAATAACATGAGGAGCAACAGGAGTCTGCATGTGCATAGTTACTGATAATCATCCAAGATATTGCTACTAGTCAGTACATTAGGGAAGCATTATTATAGGGAAAAAAATCAGTGGGGGAGAGACAGAGAAGAGAAAAAAACTTGATTTGCACCGATAAAAAGTGTGAGAAGCTGTAATAGGCAGAGAGCGAGAGAGAGAGAGAGACGAAAAGAGGGATGGAGTCAAGATCAAAAGCATTGATGCAATGGATATTGGAGAAGAAGTCTTGGAGATTGGAACAGGATAATAAATAAGCTGCTAAACATTTAAAAGCCTGGTCATTTTTACCTTTCGTTGGACTTGGCAGGATCTATTAATACTTACGTGCAGGACTATTTCGCTTTTTTTTCTATCTCACCGTGTCTCCTCAGATTCAAGTCATTACTATAGGCTGCAATAGAATATTTTCGACCGAAAACAACTCCCTGGATCTAATTTTACGAATCAAAATCTGTGGATTCCCGTCCTCTCATAATATTAAATTGCAAGAGGAGAAACTGGAAAAGAACTGCATCTAATTATCCTGTCAAGCACAAGTAAACAAGAGCTACACATTTTGGAAAACATGAGAAGGCCTCTAGTAATTATTGCTCAATTGATTTTATAGCACAAGTTTTCTTGTAGTCACTACGCTTATTTCTTCTCCTTGGCGGCTGGTTTCCGAGGGTGCAAATGCGATGGACAAACTGACGTGGTTTTGTGTTTTACATTTTCTTTTGGGAGAAATGTGGAGTATCACCATTGTTTCTAGTGAATTAAATTGTGACAAAAGGGTTACGCACGTAAAAACTGTATTTTTTGTTGCTGTCCTTGTTGACTATGTAAATATCGTGGGATATAAATGAGATTTGATGAGAATGATAAATGAGTTATTTGAAAAAATTCGATACAAGAAACATTTTCTAGTACTTATGTACATTGAGAGAAAAAGTGAACTTGAAGAGGCTTTCCAGACATCTCCCTACAGCCATCTTTTTTTTCTGGAGAAACAACCTGGCAAATCTGCAGGGCTCTTGAAAGTTATTAACAATATTTGCAAATGTCTGTATTAGTATAAAAATGCTATTTTTGATTCGGGCTTTCAGGGAAGTTTTTCCTTTCCAGTCACTACAGTTTTTTTTAATTCCTTGATGCAACTTTTTCATCAGCTGTCAGCATATTTCTTTTTCCTCGGTCTTTCATTCACTTATGATGACTGAGGCTTACTGGGTGTGCATGCAATTCAGTTTAAATGGATGGACATTGTCATAATATAAGAAAAAATGCTTTTGCTATAAACATCGTTAGCGGATATAGGATTCAATTTGAGCTAGGTAATTGACGCAACTTTGTACGAACAAAGTCACAAAATGAAATTCCTTGTACAGGTATTTTGAAGTATAAAATACAACTTTGAGATTTAAAAGTCTAAGGTGAAGAAGACCGCGAAAGATTTATCACCACAAATCATTGATCCTGGTTTGAAAAGCAATCGCGGGTTTATGTCAATAGAAGGAAATGATTTCCTTGTGCATTTCACTCCTCTCATCAAACTTTGGGAAAGAAGAATGAAGATAAACGGTCAATCAGTCATTTCGAAATGCGAAATGATGACCGCTTGGTCTGGGTTATTAAAAACCCTTAGAAGATAAAAAGTGGTCACACTGTATAAGAAATTCCTTAATAATTGGTAACGTGTTAACATGGAATTCACGTTATATTCTTTATTTATGGCATTTCCCCTAAGGGTGAAGTGTACTTTTATTACGTTACTCGAGCGTAGGAGAAACTTCTCTACCATTACTATACATGTTTTCCAAAAAAAAAAAAAATCTGCCGTAATTTTTTTTTTATTCTGCATAGGAGAGCTCATTGTTTTTTCTATAAAGACTTGTAAAAAATTGTATATTTCATATGTTTATAAAATGATATAGAAGGGACGTAAGTGGCGGCAAATAATAGCGTGTGTGTGTGAAGGAGCCTATAAAGAAGTGTTTTCCGAGGACGTGATGACTGGTAAGGTGAGAGATCTGAGAAAATCTCCCTGTCCCAAGCACAGAAGAGGTTCAGTCTCAGATTATCATCCAACCTGATTAGATTCGGTGTGTTACAGATGACATATTGCATACTCCATCTGCTCCTCACCATCCGCACGTACACACGTAGCTGATCCCTTTTCCGCAAAATCTTGTCTAGCTCTATATGAATGAGTAGAAAAAAGGAGCAAAACTCTCAGCCATTGACAATGTTTTGTGTGTGTGTCTGCGTAGTATCAAAATTCGCATTTCAAGTCACGCTCTTGCCAAAAAATGTTTTCTATCCACGCATAAAGTATTTTACTTTTAACCAAAAAAAAACATGTATATACATGTAAAAACTATGTTTCCCATAAAATGTATTTTTTTTTCTCCAAAAAACTCTTGTAGTACAGATGTCTGGGAGGAGGAAATCGCTGGTGTGGTACGTAGTAGGAGTTAGGGCCACTGCTCGCATTTCTCCCCAGTCATCGTTGACAATTTACAAGATTTCTTAAATCATCATGTGAATCGCTGTAATTTGCTTGCTCTTGTCCTTCCTTCTGCCAGTGCTTCTCCAAACCCATCATATTTACAATATGTAATCACAATGTATGAACACACACAAACACACGCATGACGAAGGACAGAAGTGCGGCTGTCGCACTGCACCGGATCTCACATTTCATTCTGCAGGATAATTGCTCTACAGCAAACTGTGTAGATATTACTCAACCGCATTTTAAGTTGCAAATAATATGTCATTTAGTAGATTTCACTGACACGTGGTTACAGACGCACAATCCATGCACGTCAGTTCCCGCAAACACACACATTCAATTACAACTTGCTTTCCCCATGTTTTTTTTTATTACTCCACTTTTTATTGATTCGAAACCTATAATTAGTTAGTCGTGCTCCCTCAGAAACTCCCAGCCTCCTTGTCAACATTGAGGGAAGTTCAACAACTGAAAGCTATTATTGTTATTGCTATAGTTTACGCAACTCCATTTTCAGGGATTTCATCCAAATTTTACTATAAATGTATACACATTCCTCAACAATTTTTCTTGAGAAGAATGGCAAATGATTTTCGTACATTTCTCCTATTTTCCGATTCCACCGGAAAAAATCTCTTCAAAGTTCAACTTTTCTCGTCGCTATAAGATGATACAAAAATTACGTTGTATATAGTTAAATCGTGTCATTTTTACATTCCTTCAATTGTTATACTCCTCTTTTTGCCGGTGTTTAGACAAATGCGTGGGTTCCACACACACACACACAAAATGATAATAGCACTGATGTGGAGATGATTTACACCCCCAATGCATTGTGAGCGTTGACAAGAGAATGGATGGAGGGGGGAAATAATAGGTGTGAAAGTATTTTGTACTTGTGTCATAAAACGGTGGTTGCATTTCAAAATTCTACCTACATACACATTCATATATATTATATATGGGTATATTTATACATACATATATACGTGTGTGTTGTGTCGCGAGCATATTGTTTGACCATGACGAGCTAGACAATTCTCACAGTTCTTTCTTCCTCTCGGGTATTTTCCTTTTATTCCTCTGTACACCCTCCCCACCTCCTTGTCTCCTCACATTTCCCCCGCGCACTCAGTCTTCCTAAAGGAGCTGAGTATGCAAACAAATGGGTTGGTCTTGAGACCCTTTTGCCGGCACTTCTAATCGAAATCTGATTCTCTTTGTAACTCAATAGAGCCTCCTTTTACCTTGGATTTCAAGCTCAAAAATTCCCCTCTTGAGATACCCCCCGACACGGAGGAATTTAACGTCCTAATAACTTCATTACTTAAAAAACTTAAAAAATGTGGACTTTTTCTCTATCTACAGGCAATTATTTAAAGGAGGAACGACTTATGTAATTATTTCTAAATTTAAACAAATCTAAATACCCACATATTTCAGTGGGATGTGCATCATGGGCAGTAGGAAAGTGGCGAATAAGTTACCTCAAAAAATGTGTATAAATGAGGGATTAATATTTGTAAAATATTATAATCAAATAAATAAAATAAATTCAGCTAGAAACAAACTAGATTTAGAATTGCTTTAAATTGCAAGGTAAACAAGAGAAATTTGGAAAGTTTATTTTTGTGTACCGCTAAAGAAATTCGTTCGAGGTCTTTTCTACACTGTGCAATGTTGCATCAGCCCAGCGTTTCGGAATTTTTTCAATGCAAATGTCGTTGGTTGCACTTAAGGAATGCAATGAATAATATTATGAATTCCTTTCTACCACCGCACCATAGTGCAATTGGTGTAGAAATGAGCGTCAGGACATGAGATTCTTAGAAGGTAGTTTTTAAAAGCTGTCTCTGTGCAGGTGACTTGATTGAACGACTCAGATTTCCATTAAGGCATCATTTGAATGAAAAACAATGAGTAAACAAATCCAAAAAAAAAGTGCACTCTGCCCTTTTTAAATCAAGTGTGCAAAATCTTGTATTTTTTTCCATTTTTCCCATCTTTAAGCAAGAAAGAAACTTGGCAAGAGTTTTGACATGGAATAATTTGAGGAAACGGTAGTGTTAGTGAAGAAAAAGCTGGGGAGAAAACACCATCTCATATGTGAAGGGAAAGAAAAAGACACCATTCTTTTGTGAAAGGAAATGAATGCCTTATTATCCTGATCTTCTTTCCTTTCTTCCTTTTTTTCCTCTCTTCAGTGCAATAATTCCTTTTTTTTCGTCTGCCATCACCTGTGTCCTTCCCCAACAACTCTCTCCACTATGATTACGTAGGAGAAGGAAGGTGCAATGTCAAGTGCAAATGTCAAAAAGTCAAATGCAAAATTAAATTGCATCCTGCAACCCACCACTTGCATATATGCGTTCATATATACATATGTATTTGATTAACTA
Source organism: Disparrhopalites patrizii (assembly GCA_034698585.1). Taxonomy (NCBI): domain Eukaryota; kingdom Metazoa; phylum Arthropoda; class Collembola; order Symphypleona; family Sminthuridae; genus Disparrhopalites; species Disparrhopalites patrizii. The sequence continues at coordinate 24,706 of JAQGBT010001041.1, read as the reverse complement.
CTTTTCTTCAAACTTCTGTCACATTATCCTGCAATTTCCCTCGGCTTCATTCATATCAATTCATATCTGCACGTACCTGTAAGTAAAAGATGCAGTTGTGATGAAGGAAATCACTCATGCCTCTCTCCTGCCTGAGACTACGGATCCCCGTTGGAAGAAATACCGAGTATTCAATGTATGCCACTCTGCCAGGCATTCATCATTTCTCGTTCGGAAAAAAAGGTAGGGTTTCCTTGAGTGTGAAATCAGAGCAGGTGCATTTCTTTATGCTCGTTTCCTACTATGTGCTACACACCCTCACTTAACTCTCAGGGTGTTCAGAACTGCGGGAAAGCTTGTACATTTTTGCGTTATTGGGGGAGCTCCTGCATAATTACACCCACAATAACTGTTGTGGTAAGACAATAGTAACCTACGTAATTATATTAAGGTGCATTATCTTCATGTTCTCCCTTCCATGCATTGAATGTCAACATCTATAGGTACCTTGAGAAAAAAAGGACTTTCCTCATTCCACCTGTGAACGGAGTCGGAAGCACTGTGTGAGTGTGTGAGAACTTGCATTATGTGAGTGTGTGCCATGCTTTCTGCTCATTTCCTTGTTTGAATTCCAGAAGATCCCACAAAACCACGGAGGAAATAATGAGGGTGTAATTTAGAGAAGCAGCCCGTCATTACTCTTAAGGAGCAAAGCTTATTGTCTCTCTCAATGACGTCCATATAATTAACAAACTCTCCTCCGTCTCTCTTTCTCTCTCTCTCTCTTTTACAGCTTTGGCATTTCCTAAATTAGTCCCATGTAAAAGTTACCCATTAATGGCGGGGTAATAAAGCTTTCCAAAAATCAAGTGAATTGTATTGAAATCGTAAATGACCCACTGCCTATGGCGCAAGTATTTTAGCCCAGTTTTTTTCCACTAATTAAATGTGTAGTCAACAATGGCGCGAGGCCGATTACGTCTTGAGCAATTTTTTTTTTGTGTACTAAATTTGGAAAATTTAAACGAATACTTTTTAAGCTCTTAATAACGTAGAAAATTAGTTCAAGTATATGTATAGCTACTCTGTCAGTGAAAGATTTATGTATAATGTACCTACACTACTGTTCCCAATTGCTTCGTAGAAAGGAGACCAACGGGACGAAAGAAAAGCTGGAGGAATGCCACATTGGTGTATAGAGAAGAAAGACAAATGAGCAGCAGGGGAGAAAGGAGACTTGTGTCAGGTATAAGAATCGCATCTGTAATAAATTAATTATATGTATGCAAGACTACACGGGAAGAACAATAAATTCAGGAAGATGTGATAAAAAAAAGTATGAATTGAACCCAAGATGCATGACACGCAGAAGAAGATGAGGAAAATTAATTTCCAATGCGCATGGATGTAATTACGATGAGGCTCATATGCTTTCCACCACAGCTACTGACTATGAATCCATGTGAAGAGATTCAGAAGATGTGATTACTAAAAAATTAAGATTAATTTTTTTTATTGCAAGCAGTGGATACATATGAAGAGTATGTACGTATGTATATTTAAAATTGAAACGGTTACGTTACAATTGTTGTGAGACTCTTTGACGTAACCAACGACGCCTCGCCTCCTCTCTTGTACAGGATGTGTGAAAAAAGATATAAATTGGAGGTATGTAGGAGGCTTTGCTTATTATTATTTGGGGATTCTATGTCTATACATACATATGTGCGTATTTGTATTTAGTATTTATAGTACGTATATGCATACAAGGATCTGGTCTGTGTACGCGAGATGATGAACTACAAGTTTGTCTGGAGAGTTACTAGTCACACCTAAAAAAATACTACGGTTTCTAATAACTACGCACTGGTAAGTACCACGACCACGTTATTTACTTACCTGAGGGAAGATAGAAAAAGGGAGAGACAGACACAGAGCGAGAGAGAAATAAGTATCAGAGAGAGAGAGTGAGACAGACAACAAGTAAGAGAGAAATAAGTATCAGAGAGAGAGAGAGAGAGACAGGCAACAAGTGAGAGAGAAATAAGTCTCCAGAAAGAGAGAGACACGTAGCGAGTGAGAGAAATACGTCCCCCGAAAGAGAGAGAGACACGCAGCGAGTGAGAGAAATACGTCCCCCGAAAGAGAGAGAGACACGTAGCGAGTGAGAGAAATACGTCCCAAGAAAAAGAGAAAAATACAGAGAAAGAGAGAATAGGAGAGAAAGTAAGAAAGCTAGAGAAAGAATAAGAGAGAAAGCTAGAGAAATAAAAAGAGGAAAAGAGAGAGAGAGAGAGAGCGAGAAAGAGAAAGAGAGGTACAGAGGGGCAGCTAGCCAGAGAGATATAGAGAGGCTGTGTGCGAGAAAGAAAGAGAAAGAAAGGCAGAGAAAGAGAGATACAGAGAGGCAGTGAGTGAAAGAGAAAGAGAGAGGAAGAGAAAGAAAGAGAGAGACAGAGAAAGAATGACAGAAAGAGAGATGCAGAAAAGCAGTGAGTGAGAGAGAAAAGGAGAGAAATAAGTACAAAAAAGAGAGAAAGACACAGAGATGAAAAGGAAGAGAATACCTGTCTGTGTGAAGTAGTTGGTGGGTCATGAGCACCTATTTATAGGAAGGGAAGCGAGACCGGAGAGAGAGAGAGAGAGAGAGAGAGAGAGAGAAGAAGAGAGAGAGTCTGGGTTTATGATATGCAATTCTGAGTTATTTAATTTTCTTATGACGCGTAGATCTGTCTAAACTATACGAAGGAAGGAAAGATACACGTACAGGTGTTCGGACGGTAATAGCTCCCGAAAGAACGTGAAGAGTAGAACGTGAGAGGAGGAAGACAGGGAGAGAGGGTGAGTGAGAGAGAGAGTGAGAGAGAGAGACGGAGAGACAAGAAGAAGAATGGGAAGTAGGAATGAGCATCCTTTGGGAAGTAGTACATACACCCGAATAGTTTCCTCTGAATACACTTGTATGAATCCCCTCCTACTAATACATAGGAGCTACAGGTGTGCATGTGTGCTGGTAGTATGTATGAGATTTTATGTATGAGTAAAAAGGTTATCATATGATGGTGGTGGTGGTGGTGGGATACATCAGGCATAAGGAAGGTGAGGGAATCGCGTCCACCTTCACCACCACCACTTGTTGCCCACAGAGTGTCAGTGAACTCCACTTTGCATCACTTGGAGGTTGCCTTCATCAGACCGGCCCATTGGTTTACAGCCATCGTCATCCTCGTAGTCATGGTCGTCCGGCCGTATATATAAACGTAGACTCACTCACTCACACGTACGCGCTCACATTCCAGCTTACAAGTTCCAAGTTTTAACGATGATGATGATAATGATGATGTGTGTGTGTGCTGGGAGGATTGATGATCTACAAAAGTGTTCCCCCCCTCATTCTTCTTCTTCTTCTTCTCCTTTTCTTTTCTCTCTGTCTTATCCCCTCCTCCTTGTCCTCCTCCTCCTCCTCCGCCTCCTCCTCATTGAATCTCCTCAGTAACAGTAAAGGATGATGGTGAATGCGTAGATAAAAGTGTATAAGTACCGGCATTTTTGCCAATTTATCGAATTCCTTTCTCACTCCTTCCCTTTGGTGATTTGGTCCCATTGAAAACATTTCTTCCTCTTGGCTTTCCTTCCTTTACTTTTTCAAAGTGAGACTCTGCACACTGGCATTGACAGGGGCAATAACGGCACAAGTACTTCCATTACATTGAGTGCCTCATCAAGTGAAAGGGAAGCTGGTCAGCAAAAATATGTAGATTATAAGCCCTCCAAAGAATTTGCCGCCACAGCCTTTTTTTTTCTCCTTTCTGTTCTTTTCTACTAATCATGGAGAAGAAGACAAAAAAAGGGAAGGAATGAAGAAGGAAGGGAAATAGTAGGGGAAACAAGTTACCTCATACGAATAAATTATTCTCATTAGTGTGCATTAAAACAAAAGATATTAAGAGGATGGATCTGACAGTATCGATACTAGTGTGAGACTTTCTGGGGTTACAGTTCCATGAACTTTTATAGGGACTTTGGAAGGAGAAAAATATGACAGGAAAAAGCTTTATAAGTGCTTAGTGAAGCAGACGTGTGGCTCATCTGCCAGGATAAATTTAGACAAAAAAAAACTGAGCGAGGCTTTTACTAAATACTTTATTAGTTCCAGAGCGAAGTAGTACTTACCTTAACATAAATGTATTACGTATGTGTATGCAAGTATGTATACTTGTGGTGGGAGGCTCGTGGAGCAAATGACATGTGAGGATGTCTTCTTAACATGATGATTTCCTATACAGTGTATACTAATCGTTTTTTTTCGTTTAGTCCTCCTATCCAACACGGGCTCATCCTCTCACTCAGTCAGAGAAATGAGAGGGATGAATAGAGACAGCGAGGAAAGTGCTTTGCTATATATTAGGTGGAGGGACATTATTGGATTCTATGTAATTATTATTATTATTGCCTTTTGGAACTCATGCCAGGATGACGTTATATACACTTTGTATTATGCAAATATTAGGCTATAAACTTTTGGAGTATTTGTGCAAAAGAGAAAAGCAAACAAATGAGGGAAGGAGGGGGAATGGGAGAATTAAACAAGGGTAACTATATAGGGGATGAAGATAGAATTGGGACGGGTGGGGAGAATGGAAAGCCCGAGAGAGAAGGGAACAAAATGGGGAGTGATTTTTTAAACTACCACGGTAATTAAACAAAAGCCTGAAAAATACCACCACCATTTGTATTTGCCAGCCACCATGTGTGTGTGTGTATGTGTGTATTCAATATACGGAGGGATGACGTCAAAAACAAAACTTGGCTATTAAGTATGCATGAAAATGTAAATGTTCACTTGGAATAGGAGTTGCTGGGGCTTTTGAGAAATTATTCTACAATTTTTTTTGCTTACTGACTACTTCACTGCTCCCATACCAAAACCACACCGCTTAAAAGAAAAAACAAGGCATCTTGCACCACTTGTTACACGGTATGAAATGGCAAGCCCTTTAGCCTTTATTTGTAATATAGGATGGAACACCAAAGCTCAGGGCATTACCAATATCATCTTTTAAAACTATTCGTCTTCTTCTCTCTCTTGGTCGAAATTCCAGCTTTATATGTATATGCCGGCATAATATACTCCTCACTTTTCCTCATCAAGCCACTACACCGGCCAATGTTTTCTCTGACGGGCCTTAAAACTCAGTTGAACGTAACTACCACCTTGTAACCGATGATACTGTGGAAACTTGTTGCACTTTAGGTGAGGAGGCAACCAGCTGCAGGAACGCAGAGCATTGTTATCAATTTTATGATCATGCTCTGTAATAATCACGCATGCAAAAAAAAAAAAAACAAGAGTAAAATAAAAGAAGGGAAGAAAACTAGTACGTATAATACACTGTACGTGCAAAGAACCTCATTTTATTAACAAAAATTTATGTCGAAAATCAATTGGAGTTTTAAAACTATTTGCTTAATGAAACCAACGGTTTGAGGGCAAATTGTTGGTTTAGGTGGCTGGCAGGCTCTCCGTCATACATTTCTCACCAAAAAGGGGGAAAGAGGGAAGGAAAAGAATATGTACAAGGAGGGAAAGACAGAGGTGGGAGAGAGAGAGAGCAGAGAAAGAGACGAGAGAGAAAGAGAGACAGAGACGGTGGAGAGAAAGGGTGAGAAAGAGAAGAACACAATTTGTGGGAATGGGGACAGCGGAAGTGTTCCGGAAATTACCGACTTAATTACCATGTGAGGAACACATGGAGATAAGTTAATTGAGAATCAAGTTCATTTGCTGACGTGGCTGATGTCTTCATCAATCTCGTCCTCTCCAACAATGCATGCCCGGCATGCCCAATGTAATGATTCCCCCAAATATAATCAAAGACGTCCTAATGACAGTGCAAGGGCAGATACAGACACAGACCAAACAGTGTGAGTATTATACTCTACAAACGTAAGTATGCTTGTTTTCCATATCATACGTATGTAAATATATATATATATATGTACATACATTATTTAGGAACTCCAAGCGATTGTGCGAGGTATATCTGTTCTGAAAAACGTGTTGTTATCATCTCGAGTATCATTGATACTCTATTGAGGCAATTTACCTTTTCTCCTCGATTAACATGTATAGCTCCTCGAACTGGAATTCAAAAATGTAGGTGATGGACCAAACGCCCAAGACAGCAATCACGGCCAGCAATTACTACGAGGTTAATCATCCTCGTACTTGTTCCTTTCTAAACACACTTTTGTATTTATTTACTTTCTGTGCAGGATCGACAATGGGGAGGATTTTTTTTTATCGCTGGTGTAGAGAGAAGAAAGGATAGAAAAAATTATCACCTAATTTCTCTTTGAATTTTAAGGGATAGAAGCACATTTGAATAGACATGAAAGAAACAGGAAGAGCTTCTGTTGTAATTTTTCTTAGCCGCTGTAGAACTAGTGTTTTTTTTTTTTGGTCTGTGGAGTAATGGACAAGGGAGAAATGTTCCATTCTTACATGGTGATGTTTACACACAATACAAGAAAGTCAAAACGGAAACGGCAGTAATCTTCTGGTACACCCACAACAACTTCTGCCCCGTATCTCCTCACCACAAGAAAGAGCTAAACACTAGACAAATGTGATAAGGCGTTTCCATGTACTAATTATGTATTTCATTAGCTTGCTCTATTTCCCATTCCAGTGAGCCGGGTGCGATGTTGGTGCTTCCCCCGCTCCCCACGCAATAATTGTACTTATCGTCACTTCCTTTTTGTAAAAAAAAACATGAATCCAATTATAATGACATTTTGTCTCTTTATCACCATAGGCGTCACTCCCACCACTCGTCATACGTAACAACGTGCCCATAAAAGTACACTTAATTCGATTATCCTTCAAGAAATGCTGTTTCTTTTGCGGAGAGTAGGGCAGTCCTTCATGTCAAAATATTATGGAATCCCGACCTTACCATACCCCGAACAGTCTCCTGCTTAACGTTTTTTTTATGACTTCCAAACATATCTGAAAAAGCTCTGATCTCCGCAAGTTACATGTGCATACGTTGTCCGTATTAACGTCAAAGCGAAAACATTTCCAAAAATATAAAATTCGTTTCAACAGCGACTTCTTTGGCATAGTACGTCAAAACAATGTTATGACCAATTTTGCTTCCACCAATGTTGAAATTAGTCGGTTAGGTAATTATCTGAAAAAGTTTTTGAAATGCGTTTTTAAAAATTAAATGTATGCATAATTTCGATTCCAGCATTTATTCAATTCTAATTATTGCAGCATTTACTGGTCTCGTATAAAAAAGTTTACACAAGGACACAATAGTATCTATTTTCCACACAAAATCGAATGATACAATGTATTGAGTACTAAACTGTCGTACATTTAAATAAATAAAAAATATCAGCAGAATTGCAACTGACGATTCGCTTGCCAACACAAACAGAAGAATAGCAAAACACAGATAAGACCAGGCTCGTGTGACCCATTGTGGTTTTGAATATGCTTTATTGATAATCTAGCGAAACTAACTCAAAAGACTGTGTACGAGCTTATATAGAATCATAAAACCGGGTTAGGTAAATTTATACGAATTCAAAAAACATCTAGACTCGGAAACAGCTTATTCGGGGTAAAAAAACAAAAACGCTGCAACTTGAACTTCGGTGCCTCATGAAATCACTATATCAATATCCCACAAAATCCTACATTTGGTCCTTAAAGCTTCGCATTTGACCCTTAAGCTTCTCATTTGACCCTTAAAGCTCCGCATTTGACTCGTTAAGCTTCGCATTTGAACGTTAAAGCTCCGTATTTGACCCTTAAAGCTCAGCGTTTGACCCTCCAACCTCTCCGTTTCACCCTCAAAGGTCTGCATTTGACCCTTAAAGCTCTCCGTTTCACCCTCAAAGGTCTGCATTTGACCCTTAAAGCTCTCCGTTTCACCCTCAAAGCTCCGCATTTTACCTTTAAAGCTTCACAGTGACCCTTAATACTTCGTACTTGACCCTTAAAGCTCTGCACTTGACCCTGAAAGCTCTCCGTTTGACCCTTAAAGTTCTGCATTTGACCTTCAAAGTCCTGGATTTGACCTTCAAAGTACTGCCATTGACCTTAAAATCCCTGCATCTACCGCTTAAAGCCCTGTATCTCATCCCGACAATCCCTTTATACTCCTTATAAACTGGAATCCACCCGGAAATCTTGAAAAGAGATAATTTTTGTCTCGGAAAGTCTGTAGTGTCCTAGGCCATTTTCACGGGTGGAATTGCAATTTGTTGTTGTTTCTTTTATTAAAAATAGGGAATTAATCTAGATCGTGTAGATGCTTGAGGTGGCTGGTGATGAGGTAAAGAAGGGTTGAATGGATTTAAATCCAGGATTGAATCGAAGTTATGGCCTTAAAAGAGCCCTGTTTTAAAAAAAGTACTTGGATATTATATAGTGACAGAGTGTGCCATGTGCCGTAATAAAGGTTTTGGTTAAAAAAAGTTTCATTCATTCCCAGAGCCAGAGCCTTGGTTTACACTCCTTTACTATGCTTTACTATATGCTCATATGGTATAGGCAGGCTATGAGGGCCTTTAAGCAACACACGTTGAGTGGGTCTGAGTCAGTCTCCGATTGTCGCTCATCCAAGAAGCACACGTTGTTTTTCTTTTCCATCTCTTCGGCAGAGATTGTGCAGCAGAGACGCTCATTATACATACACGTACATACCGTTTTCCCTCGTAAAAATAGTTTTCTTCCACATAGTACATTTCCCATATACATACTTAAAAAAAAGGACATTTTTTTATCTAATAAAAACTTCCAAACCGCCATATAATATTAACCGAAAAATAAAAATCATTAAATCCTATTCTGTGACATTGATAACTATAATTGTACGGAACATTGAATTCCCCCTTCCAACAACGTGCTTTAACTATTGGAGAGAAAACTGGCAGTTGGGAGTTACTTGTATACCCCATAAAGGATTATTTGGGGGGGATGGTGAAGTTTTGTTTGTTTTGAATATTTAGTCGTATAAATATAGACAAGTTCCGGACTTCCCAAGTAAGTATATACTTTATACTTATGGTATAGAGCGTCATCGGTGACTGTCAAACATTTCCGAGAATGTGACTCTTTTGACACTCTTATTTACCATTTAAGTACACTTGTGAGAGATTAAAAATAATTATCAAAATAAGCATTTTTGCCAAGGAAAACGTAAAGAAGACGAGGTTTGGTGAGCGACGGAGAAGAGCAAGTCCGAATTCGCAACCCCCGGCGTGTTTTTTGTTTGTTTGGGGGGGTTGGTGTATTTTTTGTTTTGTTTTTATTTATTACATTTTCTTCAGGATTAACTTACTGGATTAAGGGGGAGAAGAACTTGAAGGATTCATTTGATTCCAGAGAAGTGAGGAGCGATCACGATAGCAGCGATTTCTGATAAAAGAGCTTTTCGTAAGCAAATGTTTTTAAGTGACATTCAATTTTTATTTTGTGGAAGACCGGAGATTATTGTGAGCTTTCCTGGGACTGTGAAGTGCATGGAGAAGAACGGGGGAAAAAATTTAATCTGTTTATGAAGGAAAACTTTGGTGTTTGTAAGATTACATGACATAAAAGTTAACTGGTGACCCCGTCAGTGACATTTCATCAAGTGCATGTATTAATATTTCGGATTGAATAACCTGGAAGACTTCACTTTTTCCTTTGTTGGACCCAATTGAAATTCCAAAGTGATCCGGCAATCTTTTTTTTTGGAGAAACTTTGTGGGTGACAAAATAATAGAGATTACAAGCTGTTGCAAAAGTAGTTTCCTGGAACTTTGAAAGCTTTTGGGCAGGATTTCAAACGGAGCCAGTTTCGATGTTAAGCAATTGTAGGGACTCTATTAGCACAGGTAAATCTTGTTTTTCAGACGCTACTATGTCGGTTAGGAGAGCGTATCTTGCAGCAATCCTGAATTTCTAAGCCGGCTTTATTGAGCGGTAATCAATTAGTACTTAAACAGTGATCGTTATTACCGGATACAAGTAGTGCTCAACGATATGATTGTAGCCATTTTTACAAGATGGAAGTTGGTGGTAAAATCCCCGAAGTAATGTACAGATAACAAGTCACGTGAATCATTTATATTTACTACGATATAGCTGCCAAACCAACTAATCAATCCATTTCAGTTACTTCACGTGTTAGCAACTCATAAAAAAGAGTCTCTCTCTTTTATTTTTGTCTCTTTAAATGTAATATACATATACGATAAAAAAAACTTGTCTGTATATGATTTGAAGTGAGGAAGACATAAAAATAAGCACTTTTCAGCTTGGGGTTTTGTCTTTAAAGGATTTGTAGGAGGTCATCATGGAGGGTAATAAGAATAAATAGAATTTCCCTTGTCTTGCCGGTATCATTACAATTGCAGCAAGTCGTTTGTAGAAATTCACTTGCCGCTTTTTTTTGTAGAATTCAATTTCTAGGAGTTGGTAAAAGAACTTTTAAAATATTCTTTGTTTTCGCATGGAGTTTTATTATAAATTGTATGCAGAGAGGGGTTGGTATTGTCAGACGTCAAAGTAGTTTTTTGTGCGTGAAGGGCCATTGTTTATTGAGAAAGAGAATTTTTCGGTGGTGCAAAAACTACTATTTATAGGGAAATTGAAGTAAGAAACACGTACTTACTACTTACACTTACATAGGAAAGCCAGGTTTTAAAAAAGTTTTATGACCTGTCTTTTTTGTTGAACATCCCTCGCATAGAATGAATCACAATCAAAAAAGTTTGTCCAAAAGGAGGAAAAACAATGAAATAAATAAATAGACATACAAAACTATTACTTACATCCTAACTGTAAAAACAATACGTATACATAAGGTCTACTATGTACATTTTAAATATTTAGCTCTGCATGTGCTGGGAATTTTTTTTTTCCTGCTATTTTTTCGTATGGATAAAGAGCTGAGCTGAATTCCTTAAGTTAACTACAAGAATTTGGCTGAAAATACTCCTTTTTTGATATGTGTACCGCTATGAATTGAATTCAACTATTACTCCTTGAACAATGGCATAAAAAGCTTTCCTATTTATGTGGTATATAGTATACGTCAAACAAAGAGGTTCTGGTGTGAGAAATTCTAAGACTTGTAACAATTAAAAAAGTTGCGCTTTGATTGTTTCAGATTTTATTGCATGAACTCAAATGTATGGAACGGACTTTGAGTTTACATGTGATGAGACAGTTTAGGTTGTTATAGGGTAACAATTAAGGGATCATTTGTTATACACTACAGTATTATGCAAAATCATAGTTACATTTACATTTGTACATTACAATAATTTACATTTGTTTGTATTTTATTTCTTTTCTATCAATGTTATCCATAGCCGGGTGTAAGTATTTTATGCTGTGCTTTCTAAAGGAGCAACAAATTATTAAATTGTTCTCCCACCCGCTCTGTTCCTTCGTCTCCTCTTCTCAGCACAGGGGAGAGAGAGAGAAAATGGTCCCCGTTCCGCGTTCATTTTCAATGTACCATTAAAATTATAATTCCCTTTTATGTTTGTTTGGTATTCACATAGATATTAACGACGCCAGATGTACAAGTTCCTCATGTCGCCCTTGTGGAAGTGATTGTTCATTATGTATGTAAAGGGTACTGCTAAAATCTCACAGTAAATATCCAGAAGTTTGCAGTTACTTTATAGCGTAATAGCGAAAAGAACACAAATAATGACATGATTGATGTGTAAATAATAATTATACACATTGGGATCTCTACTATGGTAAGGGGAAGAAGAGGAGGAGAGAAAAAAAAGGGAATCTAATAGCAAAAGCCGGTTATGTTGTTCCATCACCATGTTTCAAAGGTGCTTGGATCATTCCTTGTTGTATATGCATATGTATAGGCAAGAACCAAGTCTTTACTGTACAACAATGTTGGGTTCATTGGGTTGGGGTGGATTCTTCTAGTATAAGTATAAACTCTCACTCATCTTCAAAGATTGGAATCATTCTTGAATGAGAACTACAGTCTTTTTAACGTTACTGCTAGGACCAGTGAAAGGGAGAGAGAGAGAGAGCGAATATTTACATAAGCAAGAAGCCTCTCTAAATTCCCTCCGTCTCCGTTGAGGAGGATGATGATGATGCCTCCTGTTCGGCCTACCTTGACTCGGGCAGAGAGTGAGTGCGTACTTTGTTATTGTAACTGTGAGCAGAATTTCTAATCAGGTGTCTGTGTCCTCAGCTATTGTACAATAATTATTTTCTCCAGAGAGCTATAAGAATGGGCATTCATCTTTTAAGAACAAGTCATAATTCAAAACCTCTTGCAATGTTGCTGGTATATTCTCTCATTTTGTGTGTGTTGCGAGTGTACAAACTTTTTTCTGCGCTTTTTGTGTAACTCCAAACGAATTAAAGAAAATAATTTGATTTAGCAGAATTATGAAACGGTGTGAATCGTAAGCTCTTAAAGAGAATAATGTGTACCATTGTGTATATCTCATTATGCTTAGAGCCTTGACGTTGTAGGTGCAGTCATGGAATAGAAAAAAATAATATGACGCGGGTGGATTAGTATTTGGGAGCTTTAAAATGATCTGACGTGGTAAAGCTGCTACATCGAGAACGTCTGAGGTGGCATTGTCAAAAGCTCACCAGTCTCGTCCAATGCAGGTGTCTGAGGTTAAAGTAAAAAAAATATCTGGATCAGTAGTGGTATATCCATATGCAAACTCTGCAATTTTTCTAAATTATACAAAGTTACATGACAAAAGCAAATGTATGGTGACTTTTCCATATCCTGCAATGGTGAAAAAATGTTATTTTTTAATAGACTGAGTTCTTCACAGAACAGTATTTATTCTTCTAGAGCCATATAATTGTACACGTGTGACACCGCAACGTTGACGTTAGAGCAGGAGCTACTAAAATGTTGGTGGTTTGGCATGTTATTCTTCGTGTCCATTTACCAAGTGCGGGGAACTGAAACATTATAAAAGTTGATCCTCGTAGTCAAAGCTCGTAAAAACCTGAAGATTTCTGAATCTTTTTGATACCACCTTTCGTTTTTTTTTTATAAACGTAGATTTTTGCTAATACCCACACTTGAGTGGTTGAATCCTGTGATCTCTCCCTCGTCGCTTTTATTATTCTCCGCTTGTGTTTATTATCTTGACAAAAAACCAGTATTTACTCGTATGTATTATACAGATGATTCTTTCAATATCAAATCTATATACGTATGTCTGTGTGTGAGTTAGAGAGAGAGAGAGATTAAAACTGGTACAGAGGAATGTGTAGGTTGTTAGGAGTATACATACATATATGCATCCAGGGAGATGTTCAAATGCTCTTTGGCTTCATTCGACTCGTGTACACTTCTCGTGTGTGTCCATGTTTTTTCCTCGTTTCTATTGGGGAGTTCCTTCTCTTTTCATTCCTTTCTCTAGTGGTTGTAGCAGAAGTAGGAGCAATCGTGGCAGTATTCGTAGTCATGATGGTGAGGCTAGTATTGACCTTGTCTGGAAAATTTTGACTTTTAATGCTAATAATATTAATCATGGCTCATTTATCTTATTATTGCTTTTAGTGTGCTACATATTTTTTTTTATACTGCAGTCACTCACTTATCTTCACGTTGATTTAAAAAATTAGCCTTCCTGCAGTTCATTGTATATGAAAACTTACTGAATTTGTTACATGTGTGCGAACCCAAGGTTTAGGAGGTAAATAATGAAGTTACTGTCTCTATCCTACTTTCTACGCCTTTCCCCCGTTGAATATGATTTTGCTTACATAACTTGCGAAAAAGCGTTTGACAACCCGTGTTACAATAGACACTTGTTGCATGCAAAAAACAGCATAAAAACGTAGCCATTGTTTTCTCTGTGTAATTTCAAAACGGAGGATCCCCGTGGGATAGACGGGGGGAAAGGTGTTGACGCTTATATTTATTTTCTGCTCGTATAATATTTATTTTAGTATCTGCATGTCTTTATGTGCATCTCTCAATCTCTTCCTATGCTTCCCCTCGCTATCTCGCTAATTGATTGTGCAGAGACAACTACATTGCACGAACGTGTCCAAGTAACATATTGAATCAAACGATAAGTTATTTAAAGGTGACTATATTATAACGTGATAACATTTAGCTGACTTAAGCGAAAAATAGGATTTAAAAAAAATCCAGCTACATACTTTTTTAGTACTTACAAAGTTTATAAATTGTGCAATCAGTACTTTGCCTGGAGTCTGAATGCTTGTATAATATCCTTCAACTTTATTTAGCCATATATCTACTTATTTTATACCTCCAGGTAAGGAGATGTGTTAATTTACAAAATACTGCTGCTGTCACTGTCCATGCGTAATATACGCTGGAGCAGACAATTGATTCAAGGTATGCGCAGTTGATGGGAAGAGGGGAAAAGATAAAAACATTGTTTGATAAAGAGTAATTTTGAGTTAATTTTATTTCAACAGGTGTTTTGATTTCTTCCCTTTTTTCTAAATACTTCAGGACCATATAGCTGTACTAATAAATTAATAAATTACTGAAGCTTACACCAAACTACTGGGAGGCAGGGAGGCTTACTATCAAAGTCATCCTGTAGGTGTGTGGTTGTCATAAAAATTACTAATATATATAAATTACAATGAATATTGTTGGAAGGGCATTGTAAATGCCGTGGAGTATTATGGAGAAACGAGCGCATAAAAATTGATACCGTTTGTGATGGGCAACTGAACTGTCACGTGGAGGACCTATATACAAAAACGGGGTAGTGGGTCTAGGAAAATTTATCGCTGAAACACGCGTTAACCATAGACATGCAAATGAAACGGGGGATATGTATTTTTTTCTAGACGTGATTATAATATTTTTTTTTAAATCCAGTCAGCCGCTGTTACTATTCTTTGCCCTTATTCACATGTTATACCCGTATTCTATGAAATAGCAAATTAGAGAGATGGTACTTGGTGCTCAAATCATTGTGATCATATGTACATGTGCCTTTGTGAACGTATGAGAGCATTGGGTAAAGCCATTTCGGGTGTATTGGTTCAGACGAATGTGAGATGTGACCCTTGTGATGATTACCCAAGCAATTGAAAGCACATCCTAGAATAAACAGCTACGATTGTTTTCGTTGCTATTTGCCAATCGTTTTAGGGAACAAAATACCTTTGGAAATATTTGAGTAATAAATGAAAAAAAATGAAATCATGAAATTCACGATAAACCTCTGGTTTTCGTTAGGCTACTGTATGTTTGCTCTTCGTCTGCTACTGCTACTATATACTCAATGGCATTTCGCTGCTGGTTGAATGTACTTTCACCATTTGAGTATGTGATGCTCTTTTGAGGGAGTATATTAGGAACTAACTTTTAGTAACAATGTTGATAGCGAGTTGATAAAAATTGAATGATGTGTGGACTTTTAATTGCATGCATGCGATCCTGTTTACTTGTGTTCTCAACGGAAAGCCAAATACTTACATACTGAAATAAGTGGAGAGGGGCTGATTTGAGATATGAAATAAAGCATAAAAGAGCAGCGTCAACTGAGGACACTGACGAACAGAAGGGAGTGATAGAAGTAAAGGGACTATAAAAACATTTATTTTGTGAAATATCTATGTCACTGGAACTCATTCGACTCTCTTATTCACTCTCTCTCTCTCTCTCTCTGCATCTACTTACTATCTTTCCCATTGCTTATTTCATATCATTATTACCACTGTAACTCGAGATTGACGTGGGTAATTGCACCCAGTGATTCCCGCACATGGACATATATGTGCATATTATAATAATTAATACGTCGAGAGTTTACTACTTGTCTGCAAAGGTCTGGAAAGTATTTGAAGAGGTGTGACGCTTTCGCAATGACATAGATTCTTTTAAATATGCTTCTCTGTAACACATATATCTATTTTTATGAAAATAGTTCTTCTGCTGACGTCCACTGGTTGCTGTCAAATACTAGACGTTGCTGTGAATTTTTGAGGATTGGAAACGAGTACTGTTCCCCTATTGTAATTAAGTTGCATCAGGTTGACACACTTTTGTGTATGTATTATGTATGCATGTATTTAGCTCTCCGTTTTGGTCTGCCTTTACTGGAGAATTTGCTTTACGTGGACGTTTCAACAAGCTTAAAAATGTCGGGTAAACGTCCCTGCACTTTATGCGTGTTTTTAAGGCATAATCACCCTAATTGTCGGTTACCCTTATACACAGATTGCCCTTAATCACAATTACGATTATGGAAGCTCAATAAATTTCTCTTCGTTATGGCCACTGTGTAGCCTGCGGTTGGACAAGATGGGATGGAGCTTGTGGCAGTAATTGCTACAAAGCTAAATGATTTTTCTGTCTTCCCCTTTCGCTCCCTTCCCACGGTGGCGGAAAGGAAGGTGGTGGACGGAGGAACATAATATTAAGGGGTTACGACCTGTAATTTGCGAGCATTGTTGATATGATTTTTTCTGCATGTATTTCTTTCGTATAAGAATTCTAATGAAAGCGTTAACGGCAGCATTGACCTAGGCCAACCAGCCATTTGGAGATTGGGGTCAGTTTAAGAAATATGCGCAAGGAGTTGTTGAAAACACAGGAACACTGTTAAGACTGTTAAAACATTTTTTTCTCCTTATTTGATCGCCGTCTTACTGGATGTTGTCATTAATGGCAATAATTTATTTTTTGCAAATAAGGGCTGGGGCCAAAGGACATAAGAAATAAACTTGGATAAAAACGCTTTCTTTTAAAGAGGTGCCAGAATGATGTTAGGGGTAAATGTAAGCCATTTTCAGTTGAAGATTGAGAGTAGTAAAAATTGTCATTATTAGTTCCTGAGGTAAGATGTGGGAAAAGAGATTATTCTATATTCATACGTGAAAAATGTCTTTTTGGAAATGGTACTTGTGGAGTTGAACGGATTATCTCAGAGTGAATGAAAAGAAAGAGCCAAGAGAAAAAAAAAGAATTTTCTTTTCTTCAGTCTCGGCTTGTGTGTAAAAAAAGAGCTTGCCTCAGGATTTAACAAAGCTGACGATGTCAATGCATTTACCATCCTTAGCCATCCATGTGTACTTGTGTACCTTGTTGGTTCCGCAGCGGATATACACTAGTACAGTGAAACGATTCAATACGCCTGATTGTGAGCATTTCATGGTGTACTGAGAACTGAGAACATACTGAGGGTGTTTCCTTGGATTGGAGATGAGCTAGCATTTGAATGAATTTCTTTGGAAATGCCGAAATTTTTCTCGCCGCCATTTGGCCTCATGTTATGACGTACGCGTGATGACACTAACTTTTTTAGAATGACAAATTGAACTTTTAATTTGAAATCCACTTTGTTATTCCTTGATGTTTTCGTGTTAACCACAGGGATGCAGAGGATCAATTTTTTTTTTATTAATATGGCTCCATTCCATGATAACATGGAAGGAATGCAGAAGGAGAAAATATCACTCAATTTCTTCCGCATTCCCTGTAATTCTCTCTTCATAAGTTTCGTACACGTTACTTTATTGCCGTGGATTTCAACTGTTTTCCACTGTCATTGTAGAAATTTCTGATAGTGCATCATACACAAAGAATACATAATGATATTCAGGGAGAAAGAAGCTGCGTTAGCCTTTCTTTTTCCATTTCATACGCTCTCAGTACTTGATATTTTTTACTTGTACCTTATGTAGGGTTGAAGGGCGTATTTTCTCCTTTCCCTGTGAGAAAGCTATGTGCATGTAATCACGATTTCTATTTCTTCTCATTGCCTTGTCGTCGAAAAGTGTAGGAAAAAATGTTATTTGCTCAGGAGTTTGCACAAATCTACAATTTGCATCATCTGCTACAAGAGAAATGTGGGTGAGTGATACTCAAAGAGATTCGTAAAATATCTGAAGCTGGCAAGTCCGTATGGGAATTGAAATACATACGTGCCTGTCAGAATTGGAAATATCTATAGTCTGTAGTTCTATTCTGGATTCGGCGGTCGTGACTCTTTACTGATACAGATTTTCGAGTTCTTGGATTTTATGTAGTGGTTGCGGTTTTTTATTCGCCTTAAAAGACTTAAAACATGCTACCAAACATAAGCAAAGTGAGATATTTCCTGATAGTTCCTGGCTTTTATTTACACATGGATGCATTTCACTCTTTAATTTTTGTTGGTTCGAATTTTTGAACGGCTACTTGTGACACTGGTTGCTTCAATACATAAATGTATACATGGCAGTCACATTCGTGTCTACGAAAAGGCGAGAATCAGAGGGAAGTCAATGCAAACATAAAAGATAGTTAAGGTTTATGATTATATGCAAAAGGTTTCCGGTCACTTTCGAGCTCATACAGGGCGAGGAAGAAAAAATTGTACACAGAAGTTACATTTCCAACACTCGCGAAACAGGAGGCAGGCGCAGCATTGGACAAAACGAC
This sequence comes from Disparrhopalites patrizii, assembly GCA_034698585.1. NCBI lineage: Eukaryota > Metazoa > Arthropoda > Collembola > Symphypleona > Sminthuridae > Disparrhopalites > Disparrhopalites patrizii. The sequence goes on along the minus strand of JAQGBT010001041.1, from coordinate 6,278 downwards.
TGGCATTTTTTTCTGTCCATTTCGTTTCCACGCAATAGGAAAAGGTTGTCGTTGCAATCAGCATTAAGCAAGGAAAGATTTGAAAGAAAGCATAAAAGGCAAATGAATTTTTTCTCCTCTCACTCTCTCCGCCTCTCAAAGTATGTTCCATGCATGTATTTTCAAGAAACCTGACGGAGTTGACAGTATGCTTGGGATAATTACCATTTGAATGCTATAGTATCATTCTGGTCATCATGCATTATTCATCTTGCGAGTGGAAGCGAGACAAGAACTCAATCGGAACACTGTGTGTGCGGCACTTTTTTTTTGAATACAATAATTCATTGTCGGGTAGAAGATTTTACCCCGTTCGTTTTTTATTGTTGTTCAATCAGTAGATATATACTTATGCCTTACAAGAAACACAGATAAAAGGAGTGGAATGTGATCATCCATAATACGCTGGGTTAATGGGCAGATTCCATTATGGATATACAAAAAAAGCTTTTGTAACAGGTGTGTAAGCATTATTGTGGGCCAAAAACCCGGCAATGTTCATTTGAATTTTGTTCCATTATTCCTTTTAATCTCACCTGTTTCTTGAGCGTTCAGTTTTTTACGTACAAAATTTGTATTAGTAGTTATTCATTTATATTTCTTTCACAAAAGATAATTCCTTTCTCTTTTGATTGCCACTTATAACTTCCAACAATTTATACCACGTCTTAGGTCAGGACAGTTTCGTTCCTGTGGCTGCGAGAAAAAAATACTTTAGCAGAAAGGCCTGTGGCCTGCCTTGTGAGATTGTTGTCTTTCTGGGAACAAAATGATTTGTGGCTTTATAAAGAACATAAAGACGATCTCTTCCCTCTTCTTTTTGTCAGAATTGTCAACCAAGCGATAATTATCAATTCAGATTCGCACCACTACACTCCTCTTTCGGTCTGTCCTGGCGACTGCACGTGGAGACACAACAGAGACGCAGGTAAAGGGGAACTCACAAAAACAGTGTTAGGGACTACATAATGGCAGAAAAGGGTGATATTATTTTAGGGAAACCGTGTGTCATTATTGCTGAGCGTTTTTTTTGTTTTGTGCTTTTATTTTTTTTCGTACCTGTGGAATAAATTAAATGGTTGAATAAAACGCATGTCAATACAATCATTGTTACAATTTTGTTTTATTCCACGTGAGAAACTATTATTTTTTCGCTGATATCCACAATGCGCCACACACAGAACTCCTACATTTGTTATTGTATTGATATAAATTATAACAACAAAAAAACAACTCATTGTTTTTTGCTGTGGGATAAAATGTTGTTTATGTACACTGAATCCAAGAAAATTATAAGCATTATCGTTTGATTTGTTTTTCAAATCTTTTACAATTAGTTTCATGAGGCGTAAGACAGTAAACGTAAAAAATCACATTTGTAAAAGTATATTTATTTCCGACAATAGCCTTGTTTTTGGCAGATCAGCACTTCAACACTTGCATATTCTCTTAACAAAAATTGAATGTATAAAACATTAGATAAAACAGGTAATATTCAGAAACGTTCGCTATTTTGGGAGAAGAGATTCGAATGAACTATAAACCTTCCTCACTATTTCTAGGAAAAGTGTTCCTCCATTCGTCTAAAAGCAGTTGAAAACTGTCCACTTGTGGCAATCACCATGAAACCTTGAGGGTGCGAAGAAAGATACAAATGGTAAATTTTTTTTGGGAATCTGACGTAGTTTTCCCTCCTGATTTGTTTCTTCTCATATTTCCACCCTTGGTCTGTCTTTCTCCCTGCATTTCTGCTAAATACACGACGAAATGTCTGGTTCTGGTGTTATGCATGTACAGAAGACTTTTCGTGGTCATTGAACTGAACTTGGCAAAGAGAGAATGCACATTAATAATTCTTTAGCAATGTAATAATTTATGATAATTCGAATTCATTACTTCTCTCAAGGTCTTAGGGAAGTTGACCTAACAGTAAGAGGAGAACAGAAAAATTTGTGCAGCAAGAGAGTGATGATGAGCATTGCCACCATCAGATTTTTATAAATACCAAATTAAGTCACTTGTTCTGTTTTTTTATTTTCTTTTATGCCTAAACAGTCAACCACCGGGAGGAAGAAAAAAAGAAGAGGAGCAGAAAAGAGCAATAGATTCAACCAAGACCAAGAAGAAAGTATAACGTCCACGGAAGACGGGAAACAAAAAAAAAACTCTTCGTTCTTGTGTGAAAATTCTGTGCATCCAAGCCTTGGAGGTTCTACTTTTTTTCTTGGGTTCACGTTGTTGAAAAATAAAGGTAGCCCTGAATACGAATACATTACCATCCTATTCCTTCGTAATATTATTGGATAGAAGAAAGTTTTCTCTCATTTACTTTCTTTAGAAAGAAGCGAAGGAAGAAGAACAAAGAAAAAACAAATAGTTGTGGAACTCCGGATAATTTATAATTATTCTATTTATACATACATACCAGCACGGGGAAGAAAAAAACTTCAAGAGACGGGAAATTCTTTTGAAACTATTTGGATTTGTGAGAGCTACACCTAATAGTAAAATTCCCTGTGATTGTGAGCAGTGTCTGCTGACTTATACATCTGTCGGACTACTTTCTTGGCGTGTTTAATAGTACACACGGTGCATACACAGTCGCTCTGTTGTGTAATAAAAGGAGAGAAACGTTTCTCGGCTACAGTGACAAAAGACATATGACGGCTGTATTTATGGAGAAAAATTAAAGGACGCTTGTACGGACTGTGAAAGAAACGGTCGTGAGTAAAAAAAAAAAAGTTTAAAAGGAGTATGAAACTTTTACGGATTCTCTGCTATTTAGAGTAAGAGAGAAAAGATTATTTAACACCTCATTAGAACTACCCGCGCTGCCTGCTTCATTTTGTTTTTCTTGTTTTGTTCCACTCGTTCACGAAAATAAAAACACGTTACGCGTAAGTAAACCGGAGTTTACTGGATTTTCCACATCAAGACTTTACTAAAAAATTACACTTTGAACGGTGAAAGAAAGAGTTAAACTCGACGGTTCAAACAGCAAAGCTTGAACTGTGAGCAAACACACTGTACATCCATTATATACCTACACATACCATACATATATAAATAGAAAATAATTGAAGGACGGCAATTAGGTTTTGGGAACCTTCGTCGCATTTTCATGATTCCACGTTGTGATAAAAGGTAAGTTAAATTTCTCTGTTTTTCTTTTACTTATTTTTTTGTCTCTACTTTTCTGTCACCATCAGCTACTACGTTAAAAAAGACGCTTGGTAGTATGTGAAGGTAGCGCATGTAAAGGATGTTTTTTCTTTTAGAGGTTTATTGTTTTCATTGCAGTTATTATTAGTCGTATTACCTATAGCATGAGCCAGTTTGTCCGTGTCCTAGATTTTTGGAGGAGGGCAGAGAAAGGGTACTGCACTAAATGCGATTGTTATAACCATAACTTGTGTGCAAAAATTTCTTCGACGTTTTCATTCGGTTACTGATTTATTTTATAGGCTTTCCCTAATGGGCTTAGCGATACAGGGGGCAGGGTACAAACTTGGAATGACGACTTACATTCATGGATGGATATCCGTGCTGAGCACATGCACTTTGAGTTTGCACGGAGTTAAGAAAGTACTAGGAATGTGTTTTATCTGAGGAGAAAATGCTTTTTTAGTGATTTTCCCCTATATTCCATATCAGCGTACAAGTGGTATGTTTGCCGCCTAATAAGGTACACAATACACACGTTCAAAAATAACACTACTGGTTTTGGTGTTATAATACTTGCAATGGGTAAAAATAGGTTTTTCTTACACGTGACGATGATGATTGTTGTGCTCATAAATCCGGAAAGAAATCACAATACTAATTTCGTCTCCACAAACAGTCAGTTATCCTATGAAAAGGAATTTTGTTTGGAAGGTAATCATTTATTCGTTTAGAAATATCATCAGAAAAAAACAAGAAGCTAGCTTCAAGGTGGTACTGGTGAAAACGTTGAAGGTCTGATAATAGAATGTGTGTATACTGTATACATACATATTACATATATAGGATGTATAAAAACCTTCGTCGCCCTCACCATAACCCAAACTACAAATGCCACAGAAAAATTCTTTTAAAATCTGCATCGATAAAAGATATTTTGTTGCAATCTGATCATCCGTGTAGAAGGAGTGTATGTTTAAGCGTTTTAACCGATATACCCTAATAGGACGTAAGCACAGCCACAATTAGGAATCTAAATCAGCCTGAAATTGAAAAAAAATTGATGCTGTCTGTCTTTTAGTTTTGAAAGCAGTCCATATCTTGAATTCATTCTGAAAAGGCAATTATTTGTGGAATGTGAAAAGCATCACATGACCCTAATTCTACTGAAGCTGTAATGCATTGGCCTGGAATCGCCAGCAATAGCAAATATTCAATAAAATTTCACACAACAATAAAAACTCCTAGAACGATTTTCGTTGTTTTTAGACGCCTTAACTACAGCACTATTGCGCCCGTTGATCCTGAAAACCCCGAAAAAATTATCATCTGAGTAAATTTAATTCAGTTTGAATTAAATTTACTCTCACAACTTCTACAATTCGTGCCGTATTGACGATCAAAATTTACTGCATTTATTACAGCTATGACATTAGCTATTTCACACCTCTGTGTGATCGGTAGTTTGGGCTGTGGAGGGGTGGACAATTGTTATTTCATACTCTGTACATACTAGATATAGTTATATATGGTATAAGTATGTATGGTTTTCGAAAACAAGCAAATAATAATCTGGCCGACCGCAACAGCGTGGGGAGGTTTCTTCTCTCATGGCAGAATTGCCGTATTGTTACGTGTATGACTACACAGTAAAAATAATTTTACGGGATGCCTCCATGTAATATTTTTCATAAGTTTTATGTTTACACATGAATCGCTGTGATGAAATTGTTATGATAAAGCAAAACAACTACTATAAAGATAAGGTCATATTTTTACTGACAATGAGATTCCTTAATATCATTATTATTTGTAATAATATCTACTTCTACCGGCAAAACTGTAAATGTTTTACGACCCATTTTTTATGTAGTGTTCTCATCAATTTACTAATGTTAGCCTCCACTTGCTAGTCACCCGTCCCTCAGACGGGCAATTTTCGTCATTTTAATCCATATGTGGGTAGATTTTTTAAGCAAAACATTCTTTCACATGCTTCCGCCTTTATGTGTGTCCTATCTTTCCCGAACTCATTTGGCTTCATGATTGCTTTCTCATCTTGTCCTACTTTCTCATTCTTTGAGAACTATCAATGTGGAAGCTTTTCCCCGAATATTAATTTTTCTTGTAAATTCTACGTTCAGTAGTGATTGACTTTCACTGATGAGAAGTTTCAGTTTTCATAGTGTGACACAAGAGCAGGGTGAATAGAGTGCATCAAAGTCTTGTACTGAGAAGATGACGTTCTCTATAGGCTCCTCCACTTTTGTGTATTTTGTATGTTTGGCCATCCTTCTATTATGAAGCTGGGAGACTCAAAAGGAGAAAAGTTGCTCCATTTTCTGAGTCTTGTACCATGTCCTGAATTACGTGGAAAATATTCTCTCGAATTTATTCGTTAAAAAATGTGCACAAAAGACCGTTTTTATGTAAGTACGATTGCATGTATTTTTGGTCGTAACTGGTAATAAAAACTTGTGTTTTTTTTGCGGTGAAAAAAGAGCATGCATATGAGTTTTGTCTCTTTGAAAGAATAAAACTTACCCGTAAAGTGTATTTTTTAAGTAAAATAGTTCAGAAGAAGCATGGAAAAGGGACAGAAAGGGAGCATAGATTCATAATTTTGGACCCAGTAAAGCTAAGGGAGAAAGACGTACTTATGTGAGCAACAAGTGTGACTTATTAAGAGCGTTCTCTGGTTACGGATGTTGTGAATAAGTGTAAATAGTACTTATTATTATTACTATTAATATTGCTCTTTACTTGCTATCGAAAAGAAAGAAGTGCGGTAAAAAGAATAATAAAGCTATACGAGGGAAACTTTGTTGCTGGTCATAAATTTTTCTGGACATTTAATGTAAATTGTGAATTTAAGTTTGTTGGTTCTTAAGCTATTCTTAAGGATCTGCTTTATGTTATATCATTGGTGTTCCTCAGTAAATCACTCCGTTTGACCAAATTAAAGTGGATGACTGAAAAGAGAGAGAGAGAGAGAGAGAGAGAGAGAGAGAGAGAGAGAGAGAAAAGCAAGTCCTTGAAAAAGGGCGACGGGCAGAAAGACATTGAGAGACGTGTAC